>KK119285.1:1305-46253 GCA_000611955.2 Stegodyphus mimosarum | reverse complement strand
TCAGTTCAACAACTTAGATGGAGGTGTTTATATGAGTATAATTTCAACAGTATGAGCTTAAATAAGTTTGCTGCTGGCAATCAATTTCTTAAGTACTAGTTCTTAACCTCATCTCATTTAACATTTACGGTTTTAAATTTCTGCAAGCAAAAAATCAGAAAGCCATTTCATTCTCTAAAGATGGCTATTAGACTCAAATTCCTCATTTTCTAGTCTTTTTGGAACTGTTTTCATTTCTTCTTTTGTTGAAAGATATTTGTAACGAGCAAGCACATCCAGAAGTGGGTTTAAAAAGTATTAAAAATCTAAGTATTAAACAAAATTAAAATATCTTATATATTTCACCAAATAACAAGTTATTACACGTTGCATTTAATTAATTAGTTAACGTAATAAAATATTTTCTATCAGCACACATTCTCCAATATTTAAGAGACTAAATGTCCTTCAAATTTACAAGAAATATTCCCTTTTGTTTAAAATCTAGTGTTTGCTATCATCTCAATTATCCGTACTTAAAAGCCGAAATATTTATTCTTATCATTTTTAAAATGATTCGTCATTTCCACAATGAAAGTAATTAAAACTTAGTAAGAACTAGCAAGAAAATCAATTGCTTAAGATACTTTTTATATGCTCTAATGAAAATATTTTGACTCTTAATTTCACTTACGTAGGTAATGTATTTTATGTAAGAGCCTATATGCTTAGTTTGATTCTTTTTACTAGTGTTATTTTAATTTAATTTATAGTTTAGGATAACCAAAAACATATTTCATTTCGGATTTCATTAAAGGAATCACTTGGTAATCAAACCTTTTTATACATCAGTGAAATAATAAAAGAAATGAAACATGATATCTTACTTTAGCAAGACATAAATTCATAGTATTCATAAATTAGCAGAAAAATATGCTTTAGAATAAAAAATGCACCTTATGGAAAAGTCTACCTAAACAAAGTTATGCAATAAAGAATGAAAAATTACAATTTTACCCGTCTTCCCAGCTTTAATCTCGTGTTTTTTAATGTTTCGCCACCCAAGAGACAGTAGAAGGTTCTTTTAAATCTGAACCTTTAAAGTGCACAATTATGATTCCTTGAACAGCTGCGCATTTTATGTTTCAAAGCCTTGACTCCGTTATCATTAATCTAGCTCACGTAATTTCAGGGACATAAAGATCGCGTTTTATACATTTACTTTCTAATACTGAATTACAGTGTTCCTTTGTAATTTGGTAAAATATTGTGATACTTCGAAACCATCGTTAACAAAAATTTCCATATTTAAAGCAATTTCCCCTTTTCATTACATACACCACACACACGTACACATATATATATGTACACACACAATGACGCAATGAACCCATTTTGAGAGAAACTGAACCTAGACTCATGAAGAGGATAACTGAAAACGTAGCAAGAATAAAATTGTAATATGAAAAAAGTGCTCGTAGTTCAAGTATGTAACAGATATTTATTTATTTATTTCGACTAAATGATTTTTTTTTTACAATTTGATATTTGAACACATTTATCACCTTCTGTTTCTGTCTAGCGCTGTCGTTAGAAGATGCTGTTCCCGGAAAGAATCTTTTTGGGAAAAAAACGCTTTTTAATGTTCACCGATTCTCCAATTTTATAAAAATTAAACAATCGAAACCTTTCAGCCACTCACGATAGTAAAGATATGTTAATAAGACATATGACGTGCTGTAGAAGAGAGTTTTATTTTCGTATTTCTTTATTATATTGAAATTGTTCTTTAAAACTATCTGAAATTTTACATAAATTTTTATACTTAAACAAAGCAGTCTTTAAACAACAGGATTAAATAGTTATATTATTTGAAGAAGAGTAATGTTAGCAATCGCGGTTTACCTTTTACATTTGAGATATTATAAGGCATTTTTAATATCTTTAATATGACACAAACGAACATGTTAAGAGAATTAAATGCTACAAAATATAACATGAAATTTATTTTCTCTATACAAGAGAAACTGACGTAAATGCACTTAAGATACTACTATTTCGAAATTCAAACAGAACTTTTTATTAAACTGTGTATCAGAAAATGAGAAGAAAAATAACAGGAAATATCTGTAGAAAATTTGTGAATTTTTTGGCCAGTGAATAGGAAGAATTGTTGAGATTATTATTAATGTCTTTTGAGAGTTCTTTAACAATAACTATCAGCTTCACTTCCTCCATGTGCTTTATAAAAATAATGATAAACAGGGTGTACCAAAGTATGGTATTTATGCTTAACATGCTAAAAATATCATACTGGAGGTCTCTAAGCCAGAAGCCTGTGACAGAAATATCAAATTTGCTGCTATGCCATTTCTGCAACATAAACAAATATATAAAACCATATGCAGTTTTGTCTGTGGTCTTATGCATTGTGCAGACCAATGGAGAGAAAATTGCATTTAGCGAGAGAAGTGTGAACTGAATGGAAGTTGTTCTCATTATTGTCATAAAATACAAAGGTATGGAATGAGAAAACAAAATATTAGTTCAAATGAAGTTCAGTGTTAGTTAGTGGTGAAAGTGGATATCTTAACTAAAACTCTATATAAATTATGAAATGAACGCAAGAAAATATCTACAAATTCTGAGTACATTTGCTAGAGTGTTAGAGTATAGTTACAAAATATAATGATTGATTTATCTTCACTTTAGAGTAGCATAAAGGATTCCTCATCTCCGTTTCTACTGCAATTTGTTTTCAGTCTTTCAATGTTCTTCTCATAGCATCATAATACTATAACGGATGATATTTAGAATTTTTAATAGTTTCATTAAATATTTAAAACTGTAAGCCTGCATTATTTTATTTTGTTTTATACATTTGCTTAACTGGAAACGGTAAAGTAACGCGAGGGCTCTCCCTGTAAGAGAAGAAAAATAATTTGGGAGATTTTGCAAACGAAATGGCCGGTATTTATATTACTTGCAAGGAAATCATCAAGTCACGCATGCAGCTAGTACTTAATCCAGAATTTGAATAAAGCTGATTCATTAATATTCACTGATCGCATCTATTCGGCAAATTGTGGGCTGGGATACATTTGATTTCGTAGTTTTTGAAAACTTATGGATTTTATTCCTAGCATAGATAGTTCAGACGGCATTTGCCTCAATGCAGCATATATGCTGTTAGTCTTAAATAAATGTATTAAAAAAGAGGATTACCATAAAAGATGCACAGTAGAAAGTTTATCAAAAACTCGGTTTCTGTTGATTACTTAAGAATTCCTTGAAGAATATTTTCTGGATTTTATTTCTCAGTTTCCTGTTTATACACTCTTACACAAAAACAAACGACGCACCAAGAAAGAGTTATCCGATTTGGACGAAAATAGGTCAGTTACTCGGCTTGGCATCGATTGATAGAGGTTGTGGATGTCCTCCTGAGGGATATCGTGCCAAATTCTGTCCAACTGGCGCGTTAGATCGTCAGCATTCCGAGCTGGTTGGAGGGCCCTGACCATAATGCTCCAAACGTGCTCAATAGGAGCGAGATCCGGCAACCTTGCTGGTCAAGGTAATGTTCGGCAATCATTAAGGCAAGCAGTAGAAACATGTGCAGTGTGGGGGCGGGCATTATCTTGCTGAAATGTAAGCCCATGGAGGCATGACATGAATGGCAACACAACGGACCTTAGAACTTCGTCGACGTACCGCTGTGCTGTAAGGTTGCCACGGATGACAACCAAAGGGGTCCTACTATGAAATGAAATGACACCCCAGACCATCACTCCTGTTTGTCGGCCTCTCTGCTTGACGACAGTCAGATTGGTATCACACCGCTGTCCGGGGCATATCCAGACTCGGCTTCGCTGGTCATCGGGGCTCAGTTCAAAGCAGGACTCATCACTGAAGACTATTCTACTCCAGTCAGTGACATTCCAGTGCGAATAAGCCCGAAACCCCTGCAAACGGGCTTGACGTTGTACAGAGGTCCATGGTAGTCGGCGCATGGGGCGCCGTGACCTCAGCCACCTTTCTGTGAGTCGTCTATGAATGGTCCTTGCGGTCACTGAAGCCCTAGTTGCACGTAAAATCCATCACAATGATGCATCTGGGGCTGTGAGTGCCGCTCTGACGATTGCTCTATCTTCACATTCTGTCGTTTCTCTAGGCTTACCGCTTGCTTCTTGACGCTGTGTGCGGCCATGGTTTACCCATTCCTGCCAACATTGTCTAATAGTGGCATCGCTCCTGCTCAAATGTCGAGCTATACGCCGATAAGGCCAACCGACTTCTGAGCCCAACTACACGACCTCTCTCAAATTCTGATATCTGCGCATATCGTTCGCCCACCTGTATGCGAGGCGTAGTTACTGTCTACCAGAGTACACGCAATGAAATTCGTGAATAATTTATGACCTGGAATCGTAATTTCTCCTCTTAAATATACTGCCAGTTGCGCAGATTAGATGCGCTGTAGCGACAACCGTTCATTCATTGGCTGCTAAAATGTAAAATTTTGCATTTCCCGTAGAAAACTGTATGCGTATCAATTTGTGTCCAACTTGCTTTACATCTTCTCGGTGCGTCGTTTTTTTGTCTAAGAGTGTATATCAGAAGTTGCACTTATATAAATTTTAGTAACTAAAAAATTGATAATATATCATCAAACATGACGAATATGTAAAAGCCGAATACTGAGTCGACATCTGACGCTAACTGAGTGGTCGCAGTTACCTTCTACAACCCCAGGGCACCTCACCTAGATGAATCTTGACGCAGTGCTAGAGTGGTACATCGGAAGAACGAAGCAGAAGGAGGCGAACTTTTCGAAAGATCGGAAGCATCAGCATTCGATCTTTCATAAGGTAGGTAAGACTACAATGAGCTGTAACGTAAATAAGAGAAGTAAGGTAAAAACGTGTTTAAAAAATTTCTTTAGTGTGAGAACACCTGCCATATTCTGCACAAAATACATTTCACGTTATGAGTGCAAGAGAAAAAATTGGATGAAATGCTGCTACAAAAAGCTAGGGAAGAATTACGAAAGAAAATACAGTGTTAATACATGTAAATATCATAATAATGTACAGTATTTTTATATCAAAAATGAATTTTATAATTTGTTATTTTGCATTTATTCGTAGATTTCTCAGGCAGGGGAATAGAAGACAAATAATAGCTTGATAATTTTCGTTCATAAAATAATTTACCCTTATATATAATTTTGTTGCAAATACTGGCCAAGAAAATACTGAAAATTTCTTTATACAAACAAAGACTTTTTTAATTCTGATTTTTGCATTTTCCGTAACACAATGAAGATTATATTTATCTTTCTATTTTAAAATTATGTTTATATCATTATTTTTATATTAATTTTTTGTGAGCCAAGCGAAGAAAAAATAAATTTTCCAAGATAATCATAACTATTTCGCTTGACATGCAAGAAATTGTGTTTAACTCAGAGCAGTGATATATCTCTATAAGCTCTTGTCTGTGTTATGGGAATATCACTTTTACCTTTAACTTATAAGATAGAATTCAGTGTTCAGCCAATCCCATTGCATTTATAACTAAGCGTATTGTGCGTAAATAGAATTAATTAAGCCAATGGCTGCATACTGAAATAAGCGTAATATCTTCTGAATATGTTCTATATCTTTCCACTCAAATAAGTGATTTTTAATGAGATGGAATAACGGAATTTAACAGACGAACTTTTGTCTATTAACAAATTGCTGTAAGCTAATTTAAATTAATGAGATATTCATGTCCCATCCATAAGTTCATTTCATTAAATGTTTCATGATGACATACTTTGTGTGCATAATATATACGTGTAGGTATATGAGGACTGGAATACTGAAATGCATTGGAACTACATCACATTGCAAATAATAATGTTTCATTAGGCATGTCTTTCATGCTCTTCCTTTCTTTAATTAACATTATACGAAATGTCTTTGCTGCTAAAAGAAGGAATTCTTTTCTGTATTATTATTAAAGCCTCAAAATTAATTTTACTTCAAGATCAATAATTTTCATTTGTAAAAAAAATAAGCTATTCAGCCCAATTGTTGACGAAACTTCATGAAGTAATAGTAAAATAAATAAATATTTTGCTAAGCAAGTCTACAAAGCATTGTATGTACAAGAATATAATTATTCTCAAAGTACTTTAAAAATATTTACGTTCAACACAAATAAAATCTATAATGCAGATTTCTAAAAAGCTACTACCAACCTAAATTTTTTTAGCCTAATTTTACGTCTAAAACCAGAAAAATTGAATAAATTCAGTTTTGAAAATCGATGCTAAAATACTCTCAGAGTAACTAAGGACTAAACGTAGTTAAATATTTTAATAAATCTATCATTAGAAAGTTTTAACTAAAATTGTTTGCAAATAAAATAACTATTTTAAGAGCATTTGTGTTCTTAAATACGCAATGCAATTTACAATCGCTTAATAAATGATTTTTTTATTATTATTTCGCGAAATCTCTTTAAAAAATAAATAGGATAATTTGCTTTTAATTTTATATATTAAAGCATAAAATTAACCCTCAAAACTTTTTTATGTATTTCAGGCAATGTAACAAAGCAATGCGGCAAAAAAATAAATATATAAACATACATTTAATATGCTTACCTGCATCAATAAAATAATTTAATAAATTAAATCCATAAACATACATTAATTTAACAATTTTTTATTGATAAATACTGTAAACCTGCTTACATTCTCATACCTCTCCATACTTTAAAACAAACATTCCAATACATCTGCTGCTGCGTCTTCGAAGAATCTACGTAATTCTGATTAATAGCAGCAACCTGAACGTAAATCACAAATTAAACAATTCATTCGAGGTGAAGAATAATTAAAGTAAATACTTTAACATTATTCGAAACATACAACTAAATAAATATCTGCTCAATTTTCTACTAATATGTATTAATAGCTCTTCAGAACTAAATGCTTTAATTATTTAATGTTAGATGATGTGTCACAAACACATTTAAGCATTTATTTTAGTTTATAATTTATTGCTGCTTCTGGGAAATTTTTCATTTTTTAAGAAACTTCTTATCATAATTTATCTTAAATGACATTTTTCATGTTCACAAAAATGTCAAACGCAATTTCTAATAATGTATGTGTGTACTTCTTCTTATAACTAAGCACAGATGATGTGTAATAATTATTTAAATCGTTAATAAAGCGAATTATAAATGAGAAAGACTAGAGTTTTGGGTTACTACGTAATTACACCGCTGCAGTTTGGAAAATGAAACCCTTCATTTAGAAGCAAAGTTCTGAAGAAAGGGGTTTCTAATAGTAAGCTTAATAAAAAGATAACCTTATTTTGTCAGCTGTATTTTTTAAAGAAAGTCATTTGATTCAAAGCTTTGAAAATGATAATTTGATTGAAATTTTAGGACCATAAATTTGACATTTATTTATTCTTTTTTTAAAATTTTTCTTGAACTTGTAATTGAAAACTTTTCTTATACAAAATTACAAATTTTGTATAAGAAAATTTGTCTCCTATATTAATTTTTTTGCTTCAATCTAAATTATTATATAGTTACCTATTGCATTTAACTTTATGATATTTAACCCGCAAAGACGTGCGCTACTTTTAGCAACGCAAGAAGCGTTATTTCTTAACAAAATGAATATTGCTTGCGTAATTGAAAAAATAAATTGAGTAATACAAGCCCAGTGTATAAAACATAAAAAAAGGACTTTTATATTAAATAAGTCTAATAAAATTGTATTTGAAAGCAATGTTAAGATTGAAATTATTTTATCATTAACAATAAAAATTAATCTGATTTTATTTGGGAGCAAATGAAATTTAGTATTAATTTACACAATATTAAATTGTTACAAAAATACGTTCAAAATAAAATTTGCATTTCCCATTTTTTGCAAATAATCGTGCCGCAGACATTTTGCTCGCACTTAGCACTCCAAATTTGTGATTTTCGGTCCTTTACATTGGGACCGATATGGCATCAATTTTTCCTGGAACACATCTGTTTTATGTCGGGGTCTTTCATAGTCTTCTGTATGCCTGCAATTTAATTCTTCACTCAATTCGCGTGGAAGCTTTTGCTGCTAACTTCTCCCTTGAATGCAATCTTTCAAAAATTCTAATGCAAGTTCTTTGACAAATAAACTTCGTTTCCTATATTGCATCGCTAGAGTTTATGCAGATAACAATAATATTCTAGCAATTATATCTGCAATGTTCAAAATACTGAAGAATATTATCCTTGGCCATTTGTTGCTAATTCTTGCAGTAGTATAAGTGGATGACATTTCATTCACTACATCTATATAACCCACATTTTTTAACTGTAAAAAGTTATAATTTCTGGCGTTTTTTCGCTTCTCCAGCCGAAATATCAATGACGCTGTCATTATGCATGTGGAGAATAGAACAGCGCATTTATTTTTCTTTAGCGTGTAATGTTATATTTTTTTAAAATTCAAATAACAATGAATATACTTCTCTTTGTTAAAACAAGTAAATTCTTTCGGCAGTTCTTTTATATTTTTCCTGATAGTTTCCATATGCTTAATTTTCTTCTCAAGGACATAGTTTACTATAGAATAATTGGTATACCAACTGTCAACGGTAAGGTTGTATCCTGCGTTTAAAATGGGCTCGACTAACCTCCTGACAACACTATCATGACTCATTCCTAAGCTATACGGCCCTGCGGGTTGCATTCCTACATAAATTTCAAGATTTGAAATGTAAATATATATATATATCCTTGCATCAACTATAGCAAAAACATTAATTCCATATTTTGTAGATTTACTTGGAATATATTGACGAAAGGAGCATCTTCTTTGAAAGGATTGGGCCATATTCGTCAAGACTGTAATTTTTTTTTTGACTTTTCAATGAACTTTTAAAACACATTACTTATCGGAGCACGTTCATCCATTTTGATGGACAGGACTGATGATATAAGATGATATAAGACATCAAAATTTGATGATATAGGTGATTGTCCCTTCTAGAAGGACAATTTCTTATATCATGAAATCTTAAAAAGGACAATCTCTTATGTCATCAAATCTTAAACATCTCATTAGAAATAAGAAACCTTTTATAAGACATTGTTCGATGAAAAGTGTCGAGCTCTGTTCCATCAGTCGCTCAAAGGTTGCGAACATTTATGTCAGAAATTTTGTGTAGCCCTCCAAAATAAAGAAGACCGATGAATGCTCTGATTTCTGTAATATTTGTGAGTCGAACATTTCTGTCTCTTTCAAATCTAACCGCAATGGATTCGATAATTGTTCGTACAGTCTACTAGAATTTTTACTATTATTTCACCTATAAGTAATTGCCAAGAATTCATAGGGAAGGACACAAATTTTCTTTTACCAACATTTCCGGGTAATTTTGTCACAATTTGGTGAGCAAGAGTTCCCACAATAAGTCTTGGTTCTTTTTTATTCCATTTTATCTTTGCCAAGATGTAATCTAGAATCAAAAACCCTTGACTCATTACTAGAGTGATCGTTTGAGTGTTACTCCTCTTCAGAATTCAATTGGTGATCACTAAACGTTTTTTCATCAACTATTTCTTCTTCTTCTTAACTGAATCTTCATTAGTTGACACTTCAGCTAATAGTTTCTGGAATCTCTTCATTTCATCGTCATAACTCAAACAGCCAGACATTTTTGCAACTGTCTAATAATCCCTTTCATAATTCTAAATAACAATGCGAGCGGGCGCATCGAGCCTAGGAAGCCAGGCATCGCAATTTCTGGGAAAAGAGGGAGGATAAATTATGGATTGGCCTGTGAATGGCGTGTATCTGATCTTGAACGCAGCTATTCAGAAGGTCGAAAAATTTCACCTCAGGGAGAAATTTTTGCATTACGTTTTTGTAACGATCGGGTGTGGAAGACCTGATGCGCGCCTTCGCGGTTTAAGTTATTATTTTATATATTTGATAAGCAAAAGTCTTAAAATTGCATACTTACTTTTCTACTCAACATGCAATAATATGCAAATTTCCCAACAGGAAGGAAATACGAAACTCGAAATAACTACCAAAATTGAGGGTTCCCAGGCAGGTTCTAACTGACCTATTGCTCCACTCGTTTTGTAGCTTAATATACCGTACATTAGCTTTAAAATTGCATGTTCATGATAATTGAAAAAAACATGCACCATCGATATGTTTATGATAAAAAATGGGAGTATACAGATATTACAATTTTAGACGCATATATTAGACTTTTATTATTTGCAAGTCTGCTTAGGAAAAACATGAATTCGTTTAAAGCCTACAAGCTGATTATAAAGACTGACTGTTATTCAGAGTTAATATGTTTCTAAAAACGAGTAAATTGGTTTCGATATGGTAAAAATGATATAAATGGGCAGAGACTTAAGGAAGAGTTTGAAATTCCGTAACCTTTATAGCAGCTGATGGAAACATAGAATATTTAAAAATTATAAGGTATTTCTTCCGCTTTCTTCGCATGCCTTCGTGGTGTAGTGGTCTGCATGCTCGACGCGTAACCGAGAGGTCCGTGGTTCGATTCTCGGCAAAGGCGTTGCTCATTTTTCATGTCTGATGCTTCCAAAAATACCTAAAGTCTCTACACTGGCGCCCGAACTAAAAAAAGGTGGTGGATGATGATTCTCCACCACCGGAATTTGGCGATTGGGTCCCCCAAACCCCAGTCGCCCTTTAAAAGGGGGAGTATGTAAGGTATTTCTCTCGCTTTCTTCGCATGCTTTCGTGGTGTAGTGGTCTGCATGCTCGACGCGTAACCGAGAGGTTCATGGTTCGATTCTCGGCAAAGGCGTTGCTCATTTTTCATGTCTGATGCTTCCAAAAATACCTAAAGTCTCTACACTGGCGCCCGAACTAAAAAAAGGTGGTGGATGATGATTCTCCACCACCGGAATTTGGCGATTGGGTCCCCCAAACCCCAGTCGCCCTTTAAAAGGGGGAGTATGTAAGGTATTTCTCTCGCTTTCTTCGCATGCTTTCGTGGTGTAGTGGTCTGCATGCTCGACGCGTAACCGAGAGAGGTCTGTGGTTTGATTCTCGGCGAAGGCGTTGCTCATTTTTCATGTCTGATGCTTCCAAAAATACCAAATGTCTAAAAAAATAAGCAGTCAGTCTGACGGTATAATAAATTGCAAAACATGGAATAAATATTTGAATGATAACGATTGGTGTTATATTTGATTAAATTGGGAATATGCATATGTATTTGTGAAATTAGACTCATTCTGAAATGGGGGATTAGAATATGAGAAATTTAGTTTCTTATAAAATGAATTAAAGAATGATGCAGCAAGATGTTACAAAATGTGAATTAATGGAAAAAAAATCATAATTTTAAAAATACAAAAAATAAAATGAAATATATTTCTGAATGTTTTTTTATTAAAAATGCAATAGCTATGTAGAGACATTAGGTTATTTAGTAGCAGGAGACATGAAAAATATGCAATTCCTTCGCCGGGAATCGAACCACGGACCTCTGAAATACCGGCTCAGTGTGCTGACCATTACACCACGAAGGCACGCTAAGAATGTGGGAGATATCCTTATATACTCCCCTTTTTAAAGGGCGACTAGGGTTTTAGGGGACCTAGTCGCCAAATCCTGGGTGTGGAGAGTCATCATCCACAACCCTTTTAGTTCGGGCGCCAGTGTAGAGGCATTAGGTTATTTAGTAGCAGGAGATATGAAAAATATGCAATTCCTTCGCCGGGAATCGAACCACGGACCTCTGAAATACCGGCTCAGTGTGCTGACCATTACACCACGAAGGCACGCTAAGAATGTAGGAGATATACCTTATAGCTATATTCCATACCTTGGAAACTGACAAAGAGTTATTTATTTTTACATAATAAAGCAGACCAGGGAATCATTCTAAGGGAAAGCATACCTTCGTAGGGGAATGTTTGAAGGAAATTGGAATCTAATTATATAACATATTTTCAAAATTTCAAGTGTTCTGAAGTCCTTTCCGTGTCCCTTTTGTTAAGCGAGAAATTAAGAGTGTTTTTCAATGTAATATTACAAGCAACGAAGCTTAAATTGAGAAAGATATACTAAAAACAGCATCCCAATTTTCCTTATTGTAAAGATATTTAAAGATAAGCAGTCATTCTTACGGTATATTAGATAGACCTGCAAAATATGGAATAAATACATGAATGAAAACGGTTGGTATTATATTTCATTATATTGGGAACATGCATATGCATATGTATTTGAAAATAGAGATACTAAAAGCAACACCCCAATTTTCATTATTGTAAAAGATATTTGTACTCTACATAAAACGCTCATAAAAAAGCAAAAGGAAAGAATAAAAAATTAATGCCTCTAGCAACATTTTGAATATACTTATGTAGATGGGTTTAAACAATTTACTTTTGTTTAGTTTCAATAAACATGTGGGGTTTCACTTATTTAATTAAGTGTTCAAAACATTGAACCGCACAAAACACTAGTAAGCTAATAATCGCTTAAATTTGTGAACAAACAAGTAAGTAAGACTTACATAGTAAAGCATAGTAAAGTTACTAACAACAAACAAGTAAGACTTAAGAAGGGTTAACTACCCTTTATTTCTCAAAATAAATACAATCAACTCCTAACTCGAAGTATGCACAAAGCCACCACTTGGGCTTGGACTTAAATAGTTATGAAATTAAACTAACTAAGCTTAACTAAAGCTAACTGAAAGATATAGCCGAAGCTATCAGGATTCTAAGTAGTTGGCCCCTAAATATTAATTAAATCGGCGAAGCCAAGCAAGGCTCTAAAGTTTGGCCGAGCATAGTGTCTAAGAGAGATGTAGCCAAAAGGCAAACGCGCGTTAGTCAGGAAAGACTTTCTCTCGAAGTTGGTGAAACATCGACTTAAATATTACTCTTACTCATTTGTATTCACTGCGTTTCTGAAATTACATTCTGGTAGGAAATTGTAAGCTGAAACTATAAAGGTAGGAAAGAAGCATAACTTAAAATAACCGTTAATAAAATTAGGATAAATCTTACAAACAGCTATGCAAAAGCTAAAAATCCAAAAGTCTGTACTTAATATCTAAACTCACACAGCAGTAAAAGATCTTTCTTTCCGTAGAGAAGTTCTCATCGCAAACTGAGAAGCACTCATTTCGGAATGTTATGATAAATTTGGACATTCATTAGCAATGCCCTGCAGCTCTGAATTGGAGTTCTGTTTTTCAGTTTGATTAAAATTGCGTAGCTTATGTCATCGTGGTGCCACGTCGGGTTATTACTAGAGCAAGAATAAAAACTTACGAATAAATACAAAAATAACAACTAAAATTTTAAATGAACCTCTCTGTTGGTGGCACTTTTATTAATTTATAACAAAAAGGTTTGAGAGTAGCATGGTTTTTAATAAATTCATTAGCTGACCACCGGTGATTTATTATTTCAACTACCTAAACCAGATGCATGGATATGTTCTAACGACCAAATTTCTAATTCGAATTTTTTTACCAAAATGCTCCCAATTTTGATCAACGTGCAAGGCAGGAACAACCGCTAAAGCGGCAAAAACTTCCTGAAACAATAAGTAAATCGTACGTGTAACTATAAAGTGCGGTTAAAAAATCACAAAATTTTCACAAAAACAAGATTTCCTTAAAATTTCTTAATTAAACGACCTGTATATGATGGAAGGGCACACGAGTGGAGAGTGTACAATTAAATTGTAACTGCTTTGAAATAAATTTAATTATCATATAATTATTTTTCTTGTGTTTATTCTCGTATTGAAATAGTAATATTTGATGCTCACAGATGTAACATTTAAAGCAGATACTGAAAAATAAAAAATACAGCCTAGTAACATTTATGGGCAATGTTGAAAATGCATAAACAATGTCTGGAAAGAAGTCTTGCTGGATATAAGTTTGCGAACTATATAAAATGCAATATGTAAGCAATTGAAGACGTTTCGTAATTTTTGAAGTCAATAGTATTATGGCCCGTCTATGGTTCATTAATTCACTGTTCAGTATCGAAAACCTTAACATGTATAACGTTGATTTCAGTTGCCTAGTTTAAGGAAGGAAATGGTTTCTCTTAAATAAGCAATAATTCATTTTAGTATTGCACTATCGTAAAATCTAGCTGAGACTGATTATGGCTGCTAAATTCACTTCCGCGTCCATCTTCTTTAAGCCCCATTTACTGCAAATCACATTAATCCAATTTATCAACCTTATCATTAAAAACAGCTATTCAGAGAGTCGCGTTTCTTTAGAATGTGAAATCCTTTACATCAACCCGTAGCCTCAGAAACTGGATTGCAGGGAAGAGGGTAAAAATAGCTCGATTATGCTTTCTCACACAGAAATACATTCCCTGTAAAGATGGCTTCGTAGCCTAGGGAGTGGCAGAAGTGGAAGGTTTCGTCGATGTTATGTAAATGAGGCTAGGAAGACGGATGACCAGAAGATGCCGGCTTGACGTCTTCCGGTTGCAGAGCAGACGATTTCGATTTTACCAAACGATCTTTTAAACGCCACCTCATTATACGAGCTCCTCGAACCTAAAGGAAACAAATAAATAGGAAAAAAAAAAGGAAACACGGAAGAATACTTTTCTTTTACACTTTACACTCACAATCCAGTCGAACTTTCTTTGATAAATCTGCCGGATACGATCACTCGGCCGATTCTTTTTAACAGATGGGTGGTGCCCTATTTATTTTTTCCCGTTTTTCTGCATCCCACCCTCCCATCACTTTATTTCGTTTCTTCAGACGCTTTTTGAGCGCTCTGTTGTCGCTTTGAGCGCTTTTCGATAACTAAACGGTAAAATATGGTAATGGAAGTGCAGTTATCTTTCAAGAAACGCTAAAGATATGCATGTTTTACAGCGCCTTCGTGCTTCTGCATAACTGGGCTGCATTTTTTCACTCAGTCGAAAACTCATAAAGGAAGAACTGTAGTAAGTACACTCCCGCTTACAGAATTTTAAAAGACTCTTTAATATCAAACATCTTCTTGATGAAGTGTCTGTCAGGCCCTTGACTCAGCCATATTTGGATTCATAGATCGCGCATTTAAGTTTCAAACGAAGCAAACGTTTGCTCTCTAATTAGATTTCGGGCTACGCTGAAGCACATGATAATGCGAGGAGAGCGAAGATTACTTTGCTTGCTTTTACTAACCATTTTTTTCTTTCATTCTTGGAATATGTTAAGACGTAATTTGTAAAGCAAAGGTACACATTCGACTTGATTCAGAAAATATGCTAATTAATGTTTAACAAATTTCTGTATTTGCTAAAATTTAGTTTTTTTATCGTGCTATATATATAGCTAAAAATAGTGCTGTTGAAATGACAAAATATATATATTAGCCTCTTTTAATTAAAGAGAACTGTAAAATTCGTAGAAGGTCCTCTAAGAAACACTTGACGTTTATTAGATTTCATATATTTCATGTGTTATTTGCAAATGAATATTCGCGTCAATTTATCATGTGAAAATTTACTAAGTTGAATCAAATTTATAATCGGATTTAACATAATTATTAAAACACGCACAATAACTGGACATAAAATTTTTTGTTCTTCATAAGCTGTGAAATCACTTTCTGACCATGGAAGCTTCTGCTGACAACCACATCTGAAATTAAATTTAAGATTTAGAGTTAATATTCGGCATAGTATATTAGTATACTATGCCGTGAAATGCCAGATATTTTTCCTTCTCGCACAGGACAAAGCCGTTTGAGAGCTGCAACATTCGTGGGAAATGGACAGAAATGAGTTCAGGAGCTAAATTAGATCAAGACAATGTTAGCGGTTTGTTTTGGTGTATTTGATTATGGCAAAGCACTGCCTTAAGGAAGCATGCCTTCGTGGAGGACTTTCTAGAGGAAACTGGCTCGTATACATGCTATACATGGAAAAAACCCTGAAAACTGCCATGCAGCCAGCCCATTCGCGAGATTCGGACCTCGGACCGAACATTCAGTGTTCAGCGACCTTACCACTCGGCCGCTGGTGGACCCAGGGCTAAGTTAAAGATAATTAAGCTTAAATTAACTAAAAATGTTATCCAATTGTTGTAATTTTAACTGTTCTTCTTGCCGTCTCTGTCCTGTACACTGTGCTTCTTGTTTGCAGTTTCAATTTGAGAAAAGGACGAAGATATTCATATTTGGCTTTCGATTAAAATGTTTTCATTTTACTGGTGTCTGGTTTGGTTGTTTGGTTTTGTTTTTCAGCTTTTGCTCTGATATTTGTCTGTGCACTTTAATTTTGCTATGAGAATCCTGAATTACCAAAATGAAAATGCCGTAAAATTCTTCATGTTACATATTTGTTTTTCTGTTTACCAGCTCTCATCTCATTTTGATTCCATATAAACAAATGTGTTCATCTTGAATCAAGGACATTCATTGTCCTAAATATTCAGTTTATCATTTCCTAACAAGTATGTTTATACATGTAAATATATAAAGTAAAGTACATATATAATGCGAAATAAGTAAGACATCCGCCAACGTTCGGAAACGGTTTTGTGAAAACTGCTATTTGGTTAAAAAATTTTGAACCTTTAGGCTAGCAAACATATAAAAGCAATTTCGTTTTCCTTTCATTTTCATGTAGTGACGGAAATAAAATAAAAAATAAAAATAAAAGTCTGCTTCCAATTTGAGAAATGTACAAACATATAAGTAAACAACACAACATGATTCAAATTAAATGAAATTAAATTTCCATGTATGCATCCGCAAACATGGATGCCCTACAGGCTGGAAAAGAAAAGGTATCTTGCCCAAATCCAACACATCTAACAGAACATAAAGTAGAAATGAAATAAAAAGTGAAAAATTAGTACAAAGAGCCATTTTAATGTAATTATTTTCATGGGATGTGTTATATATACGAACAACATATAGTCTAACATCTAGTATCATTTACTTATTGAATTCTTTGATTGCTTTAACTTGTTGAATTCCTTGTTTATGAAATTTACTTATTCAATTTAAATTGCTTCCGATGTATAACACACTCCATAAAATTATTATCTACGTGTTAAAATAATTCTATAGATTTTTTACTTTTTTAGTTCACTTCATATTCCGTTAGATTTCTTTAAATTTGAGCAAGCTGCCTATAGGCGTTGGATTGATGGATACAAAAACTGATTTGATTTGAATCAAGTTGTTTTATTTGTTTAAATGTTTATAAAATTGTCAGCTTTGAACAAGTTTTTCTTTTACTTCTCTTCCTATACCAACCTTCTGAAGGAGATGTACTGGGAAACGTAAAATAATTAAACTCTTTTTTTATTTTCTGATATGGTAATTATTGCATAAAATTTGATTTTTCACACATTAGTGTGTCTCTTTGAATACTGGAAATTCTTCTTTATTAGAAGAGTTTTGTACATGTATCATCTCTTAGGAAAATAAATTTATAACAAAGCCAATTAGTAAAATATGTCAGCAGTATAATTAAAAGCTTCAAATAATTTTTTAATCAGGTTATTGAAACACACACACATACATATATGTAAATATATATATATGTATATTATAAAAGCTCCATACTAGAGATCGATACTTTCTTCAAGTTTAGGGTAAAAGAACGTTATGTGGTGGCAAGGATCACGCAGATTATAAACAAGCTCGCAAAATTCGGAGACGACCTACGGCTTTTTTATTTTAATAGGAAGAAGGACTAGAGTCAGAATTTTTTATACTTATTTAGTTTGTTTTTGGAGGTTTAATCTTATGTATTACTATTGTATTTGGATGTCCCGCAATGTAAAATTCTGTGTCTTAGGAAAGTGTATTTTAATGTGTACTGTTGTAAGTGTATATTCTGCTGTAAAGTATTTTGAGTACCTGAAATTAGGTTATACTTATGTAAATTATGTAATTATGCTCTTAGCCAAAACAGCAACAATACCTTACAATGTTACTTGATATGTCTCCTAATGCTAAGTAGGTAGGTACGCCAGACAACACCACTTAACTTCTTGGTAGTTATGAGATCTCCGCATTCAGTCAACTGTCAGCTGTAAAGTTCCGATATCTGGCAAATGTTGAATTTATCTGATAACTGTCAACATTCACTTTATCATTTAGCGAATATCCAAAATATTTGCTAAATATCATCATTTCCCATTTATACTGACAAATGTTAATATCCATAAAATTATTTTTATGAAGATTTATCTATTTACGTTTAACTAATAGTTGATTTTTTTAAGTACTTTTCTGTCACTCTCTTTTCATCCACAGTTTTCATGCCAGAATGTAAATGTTGTGAAGCAAAGCTAAGCTAATTAATAAATTAATTAATTTATATTCCAAATTATGCTACACAATGTGTATTTTATTTAATCTCTGTGTTAATTTTTTACTATTAATTGGAGTTTTGTACTTAAGATAGTAAGTTCGTTACTTTCGTTTTCAGAACGCGCTTGGCAGTAGACAATGGAAATGGGTGTGATTTTCATGTTATAATCTGGATTTAAAAATATTTAATTTGAGTTTACATATTTATAACTTATACTAGAAGAAACAGAAACAATTGCACTTTAAAAATGCTTTCAAATTGATAGCTGAATTAGTTTGTGAAATATGCTCATTTAATTAACAAAATTTTGTAACTTTCGCTGGATTTGGTGTAAGGGGAATGAATTCCTATCTTGTTATGCTTAAGCTGCTTTGGGGCGATTCATGGTGAAGATCACTTTTGACATCCGGTAAAGTTATCGGTTTACTCGTTGTTTACATTCTCCAGGTGTTTTGATTGGCGAAGTTTCTAGCGATGAGGGGAAAGGTATTGAATTAACGTTTTGAAAAGTCAGAATTTTTATACTGTTTCCTGCGGGGCGCTTTTGTCAGGAATTGTCACCTTTTTTAGTGAGTTTTGGCGCAGTTGGTAAAAGTTTGTAGCAAAAAGCCGGTGCACTCGATTTCTCGCACTCTTGAGCTCTCTTTTCCTCCTTTGTTGGCTATGCTGAATCTAAGTAGCAATAAGGGGGGGGAATAATATGGTTCCCTCTGCATGCGCCTGTTTGGAGCCTTCGTCGAATTTTTTTAGGTAACCAGTTTACTCTAGTATGAAATTTTGTTACTACTATACCATGGAAGTATGATTAATCTCTAGTACTACTGTAATCCTCTACATCTTGCTGACTCATCATGACCTTCCCTTAGCCATTGGTTCCTCCTTTCGTAACCTGAAGCTTCAACTCAAATGTCGCTTTATTCATCTCCTGTCGTACCCATGTTCGTGAAGCTCAGGACACGTTTCTGGAAGAAGCCATCAGTCATCTCTAGTGAAATTCGACGTCTTGCCGGTTGATCAGTTTTGCCTCACTTTCCCGTCCGTGCCGAAAAAGTTCTCCTGCCTTCTGCTTATAGACTTTGATGTTTCCTCGCCATGCAATTACCTAATTCGGTTTGTGGTGCTGCCTCCTATTTGGTTTTCATGAGATAAGTTCTTTTCTTCTTAGCGAATTTTCTTGAATCATTAAATTTAATTCAAGTATTTAATTCATTTCAAAATCAAGTTAGAAAGACGTAAATTCATGTCAATTCATTTAGCTTATGGCTGTTCTTGAACTTTACGATCAAAAACAATTTTTTTTTCTTTTGCTGAAAGAGTAGGGAGATTTAAGATAATTCTAGCGTATAATAATATTAAATATAATGGTATTCAGGCATTTAAGATAATTCTGATTAATATTCAGAGATACAAAATTATGTGATTATAAGTGGTATAAGTTAATTATCAATTAATTTTCATTGTAATTCTAAGATATTCTTGATTCTAATGTTCATATGTTAAAATGCGCAGTATTTTCTTTTTACTCCTAGGAGTATCATCATTATTGCTATAGTTTAAATTAATTTTAAAGGTAGAATAAAAGTCTGTGTCACTTATAAATTTAGTATGATGTTTTATTTTATTGCTTTTTCTGCTTTACATGATACGCACCAGTTATCATTGGGTTGTTCGGTATTTAAATTTAAAAATCACGACGCTAATCTAATTGATTGGTATTTTTGGCTAATCTAAGTTGTTTTAATGTACTAACCACTAAAAGTACTAGTGTATATTTGGTGCGCTTCAATTGCACTAACTAATATAACATAAATGAAATAACAAGCATTTATTCAGATTGAGGGAGAAAGAAGTCTTATTTAGGAGCAGGTTTCGCAAGTTGATTTTAGAGCACGTTTTGTTTACTTGAGGCCACGCTACTACCACCACATGACTTAAAGTGATTTGATTCTGTGGCGTTGAGTGCTTCTAGCCATTAGGCTTGTCTCACCGGTTTTTCTACAAACCAGCGCCTTTGATACGCGCTACTTTATCCTCTGAGCCGTTAAGCTAATCTTACTACATTTGATTTTAGTTCAACATTACGTATTTAAGTTAAGCAAGAAGTGTTGGCTTGCGTAAACCCAAACTGGGTCATTGTTACTTCTTTGTGTTCAAATAAAGGGGTCTGATACACCCCTTCTTCTGACTTTTGTTTTTGCACTTATAAGACTTGAAAATAATTCTACTACAGTCTTTTTTAAAGTCATTAGTGTATGCTTTCTCAGAATACTAGACTTTATACCCTCACAGTCAAACGTACATCTTTTACAATACAGTCAAAATGCATTTTTTTAAATGCCTGTTAATTATTAAAACATATTATATGTCAAAATATCAGGAAGCTTGCGTAACAGCTTATGCAAATAAACTGTTGAACCTAAAAAACTGTTGAACAGTACGATATAAACCAGGAAATAAAACAATGTCAATACTAAACTCACGTTTAAATTGTGTAATTGATGTTATGCATGACGGTGCGCCGAAAAAACAGTTGTTTCTTTTTTCCTATCGCTATACCTTGAAAACGTTTCTTATCTCCCAGCTATGGAAAATCAAATAAAATATTGTCATATAAAAATATATCTTCCGTTCGCGTATCGCACTCAAACATTTGAAAAATTTTGCTGATTTTCGTTAATTTTTTTTAATTAATAAATTTACTCTTATCGAATACAGTTGTTCGTCAGGCGAATTTAGGAACATGAGAAACATGAAAAAAAATTAAAACCTGTACTTTTAAATTATATAATGATTGCCCAAAAGCTCAAAAATACTGTTTTTTTATTTTGTGAAAATATCAATATTTCGCAATTTCTGATAATTTTAATTTTTCGTTTTTAGTTAAAAAAATGGTGAATACGTCTATCATTTTAAATTTTGCTATTCAGAAGAGTGCCTCTTAAAGTCAGTTTTTTTTTTTTGTTTTTTTGTTTTTATTTATTAGGCGGGTCATTCTAATCAAGCCGTGTCTTGCGTCAGTGCCACGCACGTTTTAGACGTTTCGGTCACAAGTTTGACACACCGTTCTATAGCCTGGCGCAACAAGCACAGCTCTGGAGATATGGTTGCAGTGATATTTAACCGATTTTTGATATCTTCATCAATTATATTCATTAAGAGTGGATGAACAGAGATATTGGAACTATCTCGCCAAATCATGCTGACGTGATCTGTTGCTTCGAAGTTGAACTTTGGCATGTCGAAGTTTTTGAAAATGTTCTTCCTCTGGATAGTGATGCTTTCAACAATAAGTGCAACCCTAGTTTTCTCATATGTCATCTAACATCAACAATCATTGCGAGGATCAAATTTACGCGATGAGCAAAAAGAGCTTCGAAAGAAATTACTTCGAAAGAAAAAATGAATCTTGCAGTTGATGATTTTCAGTAAATGTTAAGCTAGATATCGTGATGTTCTGATGGTTCCATAAATTATCTTTTGACCATCTGTAAAATATTTTCTGCTTTCTGTTTTAAACTAGAGAATCATATGATATTTGAAAGTAAAATATAACAAGTGCCTAATTTCAACAACAACCTTCTCTAAGCTCAAAGTCTGATAGCTCGAATTGCTGTTGTTATTGATAGGGAAAGTGGACAAAGACCATGAGCCTCAAAATCTTCTAAATTTGTACCTGTCGTTATCTTGGCAAAAATATCAGTATAAATAAAACTGAACTTTTCTCAACACTGTTCAGTCGACTTGAGGAATGAAGAATTTAAAATGTTCAAAGAGAACCAAGAAGGTTTACGTTGTCAGATAGTTCTCTACCGATCGGTCACCTGAAGGATTTGGGCTTTGTGGTAACACCATCCAAAGGAAGAAATAGGTGACAGAATTGCAGCTTATCAAAATTTCACCATTTTTCAAAAAACTATGAATGTTATGCGCAAACGGAACATATAATTTGATTTGAGTTTCTTTTTCCTCATTTTTTATAGTTAGGTGGAAAGCAACATTTCCAGAGTATAACTATAGAAAAATAAAATTAAAAAAAAAGAGTTTTGTTTTCGCACACGCTATTATATAGTATTATTTACTGCGACAGTCTCCTCCAGAGCTTATTTGTTCTTCTCGACATATACCGGCGATAATCCAAATGTGTAAGAATATAACCAAACATTTGGTCTTTCATCTATGTATTTCGTAAGTGTCGATATTCATCAACGAATATCAACTTCCCACAATTTTCATCTTAGCATATATATGAGAAAAGGAAGATAATAATAATAATAATAAATAAAATCATGATAATCACGGACAGCGAAAAGTATAATTAACCTCTGTTTGTAAAAAGCATAACGAATCTTCAGTATCTACCATTATAAATTCAGCTTCATTTACCTCTTTCGTAAACAATCACGCAAAATTTGTGCCTATCCATATATAAGAGATTGTCGCACATTTGACTGTTTTCGTGTTGTATCAATAAAGGTATTACAAGAATGTTGTTGGTCTTTTATGTAAAATCATTTTTATACATTTAATCACTAACATGGGTATGGAGCCTTCTAAGCAACCTTGAAAGCTTGTTTTTATCATTCGAGGTCAAAGAAAACTTCTGTCTACTTCACTATTTTTTTATACTGCTCTACAGATATGTTAAAGGAAATTCTCGTTTATAACTTTTATAACGCTTGCACCCATTTTTAATGTTATCTTCAGATTTCTGGGGAGAGACATGAGTTCGTTTGGTGTGTAGCAGATAAAAATATTTTTTTAAAGCGAAGCAATTTACCATGCCAGCATAATGAGCCCATTGTAAGAAAATCCCTCCGACTGTGAACAGCGATTATAATTACACGCTAAAGAATAATACCAGATTTCATGAACAGTAAAGAATCATACATGAAGTTAAAGATTGGAAACTCATGTTCTTATAATAAAACATCAGCACAAAATAAATTTAGGGAGGGTTAAAAAATAAGAGACGTGATTAATTGCTATATTGATTAATAGGTCTTCCTTTTTATTTGGCTAAAATTGACAGAAGAGAGCTCATGACGCACTGGAAAGAATTTCATACTTGTTGGGATACGAGAAATTATTTTTTTTACTTCGCTAACGCTTCAGTATCCTTGGAATTTTGACATGGAATGGAAGATAGAAACTTTTGAGTATAAACCTTATATAATACCTCTAATATGACGCATCTTTTTCATGCAACTGATTATATGAAATCAAACAAAAAAAAGAAAGGCATACAGTTACTTTTCTTTTTAAAAGCCAAGAAAGTAACTATAAAAAAGACTTATGAAAGATATGAAAAGTAACTGGAAGATATGAAAGAAAGATATGAAAAGAGGAAAATTCATTCGAAAAATATTATTATCATTAATTTTCTATATGTATTCCTTCAAATAGAATAAAGTTAGAAGGGTGTTTTCAAAACTGTTGCAGTCACAGTTTACTGCAAAAATTTATATATATAAGGAATAATTATAATTCAATTACTTCATCGAGAAATTTGAACTTTTATTTTTCATTATTAAACTTTTGAAACATGCATTTCATTATGATAATGAACATCATAAATTGTTTTATTATACTTAGCATAATTTACTAGTTCCGACGTCTGGTAGACATATATATATATATATATATATATATAGGGTGAAAGACAAAAAATAGTAGTCAAATTGTAATAAATTTGTAGGAAGGCGGAAGTTTATCAGTACGGGGTATGTAAGTTTAATATTTTGGGATTATATTTCATAACAATGTAATTTGTATTTTTGACACAGAACTTACTATTTCATAACAGTATAATTTTTATTATAAGCACAGAAATTCTGACTTTCTAAGGATGTAAGTTTTATTATTAACGAAAATTTCTGACTTCAAGTGTGACAAATGAATGCTGTGTTAGCAATTATAAAATAATTCATATATGGATTTGAAACCATGTCTTTATAAAACGATTATAAATATTAGATATACGAGAACATGGTTTTTAACTTGACCAAGTTATTAATTAGGTCAGTACTTTTATTTTATTCCTTTACTGGTAAACATTTATATGAATATCGATACAGATTATTCTTTTTATTAGTTTGCTTAACAGTTCACAGTTAGTTTCGAAAATCAATATAAATATTATGTATCAAAGTTTGCATGTCTAGTGGCCATTTACTTGATAGTGATGATAACACAGGGATTATAATGACAATGAGAACATGTAACAGAATCCACAAACCTGAAACAGTGTCACTGAGCACAACTCTCGCAGCTCTCGTTATCTTCCGAAAATAGCATCCAAGAGACTTTGGGGTTGCTCATTAAAATCTGATTGAGATCAGTTAAATAAGTTCTTTGATACTGATGACTCGTTTAACGGGCCATTACAGCTATTTATGGCATATTATGGTCTCCATTTTTAAATACCTCTAGAGCCTCCTCATTATTCTCTGAGGGAATGTGGTTTGCTGAAGCTAGTTCAAGATGTCCACATCAAATGTTAAGCAAGAATTATATACATTTAGAAATTAGTTTACGGCACTAAATGCGTTTAAAGATATCATCTGCTTAGAAATAAATAGTGATAGGATTCAGAAATCATGCAAAATGTTTTTTCAGTTATGATGAACATTCCACTTCAAGTACACGTACATAATAGCTTTATTTTCTTGAAACATTAGAACACTGGGAGCTTTTGTTTCCTCAAGAGTCCCTCCTTCCACATTTTTTTGAAGTTGCTTATGCTTAATTATATTAAACATATTAAGCTTTTAGTTTAAGTCCTTTCGCGCATACTAGTATTTACTTTACGCTAATTCATATAAAGAATTATACAGAAAAGTTGTACTTTCTCTAAATTTTACATTTCTGAAATTTCGAGAATCCCTGAGCTAGTAATTGATTAATATTCTCAAGATCTGAGATTCATTTTCTAAAATTCATGAAAAGTTTAGAGCTAGCTCTAATAATCTGCTCAGAAATTTTGTTCCAATACAGAAAAAAAAATTATCTATGCAAAATCAAAACAAATATTTGAAATGTTTTCCTTATTTCCTTTAAACTTTTAATTATGTTTAATAATAAGATTTATAAGAAACTTTATAGCCTATCTACTGCGTCTCTTCGTGGTGTAAGTGATAGTACATCCGGCTGGGTATCGCAAGATCTCCAGATACCGAAGAAGATACGGCTGATATTTTTGTACTTCCTGCTTTGAAAAACATAACAGACTGTATGAAATATTTATTTTATATCTGATTACAGATTTTATTCAAGAAACTTTCATTGAACAAGAAAAGTGAAATATTTTATGTTGCTAAATGTGTCAGGGACTTGAACATAAAAATTTTAAAAATAAAAAGCCTTTCTTTTCCCCCTGACATGAGTATTATGTCAAATAATAGCATTTCAAAATTCATTGCCATACAAAATATATTCTTTTTCCAAATTTGTTCTATATTTTCGTATTCGTGTATTATCATATATAAAGAAATTTATGGGAACGACGAAACTTTAACAGCAACAAAAAAAACAAAAATACTGAAACACTGATGTATATGTAACATAAAATTAGCAGGTCTGTTAAATTATATTTCACCCTTTTATCATATTTACAGGTTCATATGACGTTCGAAATTAATTCCTAATAATCCTAATTACATTTTTGTTGTTTTAAAACAATTACCAGTTTTGCTTAAGATCACGGAAGTTTTAGAATGGCTAAACTCTCATAGCAGCAAACATTTTTTGTGCACCTATTGAATAATCTGTGATGAAATTTCTAAATCTTTTGATGTGCTTCTGTGATTCTCTTTTAAGTAATGGAATGCTTGAATATTAAGGGTTTGCAGATAATTTTAACTGTCAGTTTTGGAGAGATATTGGTTTAATAATTTATAATTTCTCAGTTGATAAATCTCAAAAATCCTAAACATTCTGAAGTCTGTAAGAGTGTTCATTGAGAACCAGAATTTCGAAAACAAAGAAAGTAGCATTCCCCGAGTATCGAAATTTTAAATCCTACAATTTTATTTAAAGTAAATGATTCAGCTCAATCACTTCAGCGGTTTATTTCGGTTTGTTCACTTCAGCAGCAAGGTTTACTTCAGCGGGCTTTCTTTTTAATTTTTATGATAAGGAATATAATTTTTGCAATTTTGTTAATGACATTGGTTTATAAAAATGAAGTAAATTAATTTGAGTTATATTACGTACAGTTTAATTACTCTTAAAATAAACACCCTATTAGTGTTTGAGGGTATAATGAATATTGGTTTGATAGGTTTAAATAATGTTATCGGCGATTACGATGATGGTAGGATATGAACTCTTAACCTGTAATAAAGCTGTAATAAATATACCTGTCTTTTACCACAGTTAATCTTTAAGTCGAATTTTTACGAGGTTATAAAAACATACAATAACTTCGCATAGGTGCCTCGCTTTTCAATAATAAAATTATTTCAGTAAAATAATATGAAAAGTAAAGAGTTTTGAAGAAAAATTTATTATATTTCACATATTGCTTTTGGTTTAATTACGTAATTAATCCCTCTGGTATATTAACGTTAAATTTCATCGAAATGTTAAAGAGTCGGTGTATTAGAAATAAAGTTACTTTGAAAATCATTCAAAAAGAAGTGACCACAAAGTTCGCTAAGCTTTATTGAATAAAATGATATTTAGTAAATTTAAGTAATAATTGAAAATCCTCAGGAAAAAAGTAATTGTTAAACGGCAGTACTTCAGATGAAGTACGTATTCCCCTAAAAATGAGCAAGGATAAAAATGTCTTCTATTGGGAAAAAAATAATGCCAGAAACCTTTCGTAAAGTTTATTTACAAAGTAATAAAATAATTGAAAATTTCCTTGTATCTTCTTTCGGAGTAAGCCTGGCAAACAATCTGAAAAAATCCTTTATGAAATACCTCCTTTATTTGACTGCATTTTGAAAACCGTGCAGGAAGTTTCTATTTAACAATAGTCATTTCTTTGAACTGCTGCAGCAGCAGCCGGAAATTCTTCCTTGAGATGTTTTTGACGTTCCGGAAAACGCTCAGGAAAAAAGGATCGGATGTGCTCTCTTAAAGTGTCATTCCTAATATCTTATGCATATTGAACTTGCATTTTTTTCTTTTCTTCTCAAACAAGGGGAGCCTTACTGTACACTAATATCTATATATCTATCTTGTTCCCTATATATATAGCGCAATATTCCAAACTGATATTTGAGACTCTTCTTTCGAAACTTCCATTGAATTGTTTCTCTTCAAATTTTATCGTGTTTCAACTTAAAACATTCGCTCGATCACCGGAACAAAACTCTTGATGTTTTATTCCAAAACAAGAGCAGCTCGAGATCAGTAAAAGGGGGATCGGTTATAAAATTCCTTTTAATAACTTTAGGTAAGTAATAAAAATGGGTCGAGTAGTTTATGCCTAGAAATAAACCATGATGGTACTTTTCAGGAAACAATAAAACTGCATTTTGCTTTTAAAAGTGATAGATTTCTAACTATTGTGCAAGAAACTGAAGCTGAATATAGAAAAAGCTGGAAACTGGTAGTTCGACCTGGGTTCAAATCTGGACCCTTGAATATTTTCTCAGCTTGTCATATGTGTTCGAGAATACAAAGCAGATTCCCTTTGAAAGTTCCCACAAAGATAGCCCTTCCCTTGAGCAGATAGCAGTTGTATACTTTGCTTAAATCAATTAATACAGTCTAATGTTATTCTTCAACTTATGCTCGCTAAGAGAAATCGCAATTAACGAATGAAATTAATGATAATAATAAAAAATATGTATCTAACAAGTTAGCCTAAGCTTAAATACTGTATCCATATAAGTTATATTAGATTATTAAATTGTAAGATTCTAATTACTTTTAAGTTAAGCTTACTTCGCTGGCTACATCTTTACTTGAACTGTGAAGCAGGTGAAAAAGCCGCTTTATTCAACTCAAGAAAGAATTTGCAGACGACACTCCTGATGCTTACAAACTAAGTCAATAATTTTGTCTGCTACTTAAAACAAAAATATAAAATTAAAAGTTAAATAATCAACCGAAGTTACATTGAGATAATTAACCCCAGTTGGTTCTCAGCCTGACCACTGACGTACACAAACCGACAATTAATATGCACGATCGTAAATAGCAAACATAACTCAGCGAAACAACGTGGCCGAGCGGCAGAAAAAACTCAGACACCAGCTTAAATAGTATCTTACTACCTTACTTCACACATCACGAGAAACCAAAATATCCTTTCGTCTGGAAACGGAAATGAGGGAAGATTGAAAAGATAAGTAACTGAACAAAACTGGTTAAAATAATTAAAACTAAGGAATTAATTACTTAAATATTTTAATAACTAATTTTTAAAATTAAATTCATTCTAAAAACTTATTCCAAGGATATTTATGCAGAACTCGACATCTTTTTCTTATACAGCAACTGTGATAGTTTTTTCCAAATTTCAGCGTTTTTTGAAGCTTGATTTCATACCTAGATCGCCGAAAATAAAATTTTAAAAACATCTTTAAAATTTACTGGTAAACTAAAATCTAGCCTAAGTTAGCTTTTTTTATTATTAGCCCAAAGGAGCATTAGTTCAGGATGGCTTTTAATTCCGTTTTGGCATTTTGCGTCGATTCTCTGTAAATGCCCGTATGACTTTTCAAACTGTTGCCACCCTACCTTTTACCACTTGTTCAAACATTTAAGCATATTTTATATAACTAGTAAAACGTTTAATAAAACATAATTTATATGCTTTTAACATAAATTATGATACGCATTTGTCTCTAAATTTATTTTCTCCCAATATGGTCTGGGCATTTAACGGTTTATTAAAATATCTTGATTATATAATATGAATTCAGTTTCCTTTACAATGTTTCTTTAACTTAATGACTCGCATTTTTAACTTTTTTAAAATTATCGATTTAAAACAAAGTTACCGCCTTAAATACCAGAGAATAACTACACCTAACTTAAAATTCATCGTGTTGGTCCTTTTATAAAGCAGAATTGAAATATTCCAATCACCTAAATTTTAAAATTTTAAACGCTGATCATGAAAAACACTGTGCGCTAAAACTGAAGCAATTTTTTCCTTCAGACGTTTTCTTAATTACCTAGTACGCCCCTTAAGGACAAAAAAATTTGATTTCTTAAAATTTTGATAAATCTCTAATGCAAATTTAATTATTACTAAGGTACGTAAAAACGCAGCAACTCTTATTCATGTATGTTTTTTAATCAAAAGATCGGTTAATAATCAAAAAATCTTTCAACTCCTATTCATTTGCCGTCATTAATCTCAGTTCTTTAGGTCAGTAACTACAGAAAATAATTAAGTTCATAGCCTTCTGTAGAGATAATATTTCTTTGTTACGTTTTCTTGAAGAATTTACAGCTAATGTAAATCTTTGAGAGCTGCAACAAAAGTGCTGTTATTGAAATTTTCAAATTCCATTGCAGATTTATATGCTATTTTATTTGCTATCAGTGCAAAACCAAAGGAATTTCTGCACTAAACATTTTCAATACTATTCTTTCCTTATATTTATTTCGTTTCTCTCGACATATTTCGTATAGAAAGCATACATGTGATAATGCATGTTTAAACGTGTTTCCTTCACTCAAGTCTACATCTTCTCAGTTTATTATCCCAAAAGGGGATTTTAGTTTTGAATAAGGATTTTGCATTCCATTGCTCTCTATAAACGGCGTATCACTTTTTAAATTATTGTCACCAAATATTATTGCCCTGCATTATTTTTAAAGCATTTAAATAATGTAGTATCTGCATATATGTATGTTTATTCCTCACAATTTGAAAAAACAACGGTACCTCAAACAATCAAAATTTGAATAACGTAATGCTCCACCGAAACACTTGCACCCAAACATAGGCCAACGCACCGAACATTTGTAGAAGCCAGAATTTTGAATTTCGAAGTTGTTTTATTATTTATTTCATATTTTCTAAAACTTTAATGAATTTATGATTAGCAAACTCAACGATTTGAAAGCTAGTTTTGGCAACACTGTTCGAAATAAAACATTTTTATCTCCAGTACACGAGACTGTTGTCATTCAGAAAAGTGCAAGATAGTAACCGTTCAATTTTATTAATAATCTGGGCTCAATGAAAACAATGTGTTACAGCAGTCAAGAATAAAATGCTTTTATCTTCCACGTGCCCTAGTGTTGCTATTCAGTAAAGCCCAAGACGTTGTCAAATTTAGTCTAGAACTTTATTGAGAAATAAAGTAATCTATTTAAAAATAATAAAATAAGTCCTTAAAAACATATTTTTTTTTCTATTTTTTAAAGCGATTGATTTAAATAAATATTTATCAAAATCATGAGATGTCTAATTAGAAAGTTTCAGTATTTTTTAAGGAATTCTCTATCGGGACTCATTAAAATCGATATATCCGTTTTTAATGGTAGCTGTTTCAGATGACCAGTCGCGCGAGCGGATAGCTTTAAAAGAAACAATAGAGAGAATATAAAAATATGCATGTCGACCTCTAATACTCTTTCGGGAATCCTAAAAGTATGTTGTTTTAAACATTTTGCGATTTTGCTATTGAATTGAATTTTATGTGGTTTTAAGTGCGAAGGAACGCGATATTTTAAAAACGAAATTAACACATAAAAAGTTAATAATAAAAAAGCCAAAAAATGTTTAACCTTCTTACTAAGAAAACTTCATATTGATATGGGAAACTGAGAAAAGACTTAACACTACCTCCTGAATTTTAAACATATGTTGCTTTGCAGCTTTTAAACATTCTGTGATTTTGTTGTTGAACTGTATGAGGTGTAGGTGCGAAGATAATGCCTGTTAATAAAGCTAAACAGACAAAGAAAATGTGTTAGCAGATGTGAGGGTAAGAGTGTACTGGTAGATTGAGAGCGTAAAAGAACTTAACAAGCTCTTTTGGGTGACCCTTACAACCTGAAACATTTCAGATTTTTTTTTCATTTTTCTGCTGTTGCTTATTTAAAATTTTTATTATTCCCTTTAATGCTCGCCAGTAAATGTGATTGCATATTCTAAAGCAATTTACATAACGTGAAGCATTACAAATACTGTTGCGGGAAATCTAATGTTGCGTGCAAAACGTTAAGCATACGTAGAATATTTTAATCAAATATGCAACTACAGAGATCGGAGATTTATGTCATTTGATATAGTCCTCGTGTGAAGAAACTAAGTATGATGGCAAAGGAACTGTTAGACAGATAAATTGTTAAATGCCAATGATTCAAATGCTCTAAGAAATGTTTTGAAGTAACTCTAGCTACCTTCAAAATAAAATTGCTTCTCTCCTTTCGATAAAACCATAAACAGGGAGCTATATTGGGAAGATTAATCATTACAAAGTCCTTTTGCATGTAGGTATTAAGAAATGCACAGAAATTATAAACTCTAAAGATATCTTTGAGATAAATTAGATATCATCCACAGGGAAGGAATTATATTAGCGGTATGCATGGCAAAATTTGACACTATAAAACATTCTCAGCAACGATAAAAGCAGCAAATTATGATTGAAAAATAGTATTTGGGATTATCGATTTTCAATTAATTAATCAAATTAATCTTACTTACAATTCTGGTTTTGGATCACATGCCTTCATAATCACGCAAATTTAGACAAAATGCTTCAAAGATCTTGAAGAATACCTTTCGATTTCATAAAACATTGGAGAAAACGGAGCCAAAAGTTAGATAAGGATAAGAGGTAGCAATGTCTCTTTCTTGAGGTAGCTCAATGAATACCAAATAAAAGATGCGGCCATCAATTTGAATTTAGTTAATAAAGAAGTATGGGGTATAGGGATTTGAGCTAAGAGATGTTGTAGAATCATTAGGTTATTTCAAAGCAGGAGCCATGAAAAATGAGCAATCTCTTCACCAGAACTCGAACCACGCACCTCTCGAATCCGCGCCCAACTTGCTGACCACTACACCACGAAGGTATGTCAAAACAGCAGGAGAAATACCTTATATACTCCCTCTTTTTAAAGGGCGACTGAGAATCAGGGGACCCAGTCGCCAAAGCTTGGTGGTGGAGAATCATCATCCACCACTCCTTTTAGTTCGGGTACCGCTGTAGAGTTATTAGGTTATTTCGAAGCAGGAGTCATGAAAAATGAGCGATACCCTCTTCGGGACGCCAACCATGGACCTCTCGAATACGTGTCAAGCGTGCTGACCACTACACCACGAAGGCACTCCAAGAAGGCGGGAGAAATACTTTATAATGTAATTGCACGGTTAAATTTAATTTCGTTTACATGGCTTGTTATCTGAATAAACACAAAATTAATTTTTGCTAAAATGATTTAGCTGATTAATTAATTAAATATTCAGAAACGTTTTGATTAAAACATTAAAAAACGCTTTTGAAAAAATTTCTAATTTTTTTATATTTTAAGCAATTCCAAATTTAGAGATGGAAGATCTTAATTATCTTATATTTTGAAAATATAATGATTTCGGAATCTTGAATTTTTTTAATTTCTGTTTTAATGTGACTCTGTCGAAGATTTTAATTAGGTGATCTGGTGTACTGATAATAAAAGCTGCGATACTACTGCAAGAAATAATTTAAAATACTTTTCCTTTCATACTCGTTTGAAATTTAAATTGAAGGATTTCTCTCAGTCCTGGTTTAGTACCTCAAAAAAGGTATAAAGGAAAGATTATATCATTTCATTTTTTTTATTTATTTTTTTAATTTTCGAGTTTCTTATTATATAATATTAATGAAAATATTTAATTAAATTATAATAATATAAATAAAAAGTATGTAAAATTATATAAATATTTATTAATTAAAATTTTTAATTATTTATGTTTTATTAATTCTAATTATTTAATTTCTAAAACTTTAAATTTATTATCTATTTTTTATTAATTCTAATTATTTAATTTCTCTTTATTTATTATTTATTTTTTATTTGATTTGTACATAAGATTGCTTAGAAATTTACTTTCTCTTAAAATGCCATATCATTTTATCTCGCTAAAGACATCAGGTGAGATTAATTTAAATATACTTCCTGGCTAAAATTTCACAAAAACAACTTTGACACAAACTGTGCAAATTTTACTCTATCACTTTTTAATTTACATCAGTTTAAATCTCATAAATTCTCTTCAGCTTTGTTTAAACGGCAACAAGATGCATCCATTTCCAATGATAAGTAGTAAACTAAGTTATCTTATTTAATTTACTTAGTGATCAAAATGCAATTCTATTTTATAACTTAAATTAATGAAAACTTAAAATGTAGTTTTGCAAAAAAACTAAACTGAACCTAAGTATTTTAGCATTATGAATTGGAGCTAGTCAAATACCGAGAATTGCTTTTATATTTGTTTCTACTATAACAAAGGTGCAAAACTTCTAACTCCAACTTGCTTCACTTTTCAGCTTTTACGGAAACATTCATTTCACATTTTCTCTTTCCTGCATTATTCTATAGTATGAGTTGGATACAGCTGTGTTAATTGAAATACCTTGATGATTCTTTTTAAAGTTCTTCGCTTAAATACTACTTCATCTTGTGTATGCATTTAACGAACAAGCTCTAGAAAAATTCAGACTGATGTAAAAGTTTATTTTTTCGTAAAATGTAAATTGCATTTTACAAACAATCTACATTTTTCATATATTATCATAACGTAAAATATTCATTAAATAGGAACAGCAGAATCATCTTTCAAATTTTCCTTATTCTTCCGTTAAAATGCTTAATATGAATAATGTAATGACGTCAATTCACGCAGAAAATTTATTTTTTGCTACATTTTAAAATTAAAATGCCATTTTCAAAAATTTTTACAAAAGATGATCGCAATAAAAAAGACAGCAATTCGATTTCAAAGGTACAGAAGGAGAATATGTTTTTAAAACATCTGGAACGCACATGAAAAATTTAGAAAACACAGTATTTGATCCTGTTTTGTTAATTTTTGGTAAAATAAGGAATTAAAATAAAAATTAACATGTTTGATCAATACACCTTAATTTGTTATTTTTTTTAAATTTTAATTTTGAGTGAAGTTGTGGGCAGCGTAGTTCAAAACTTACTTGCCTATCAAAGGAGCATAATTGCTGTAAGTGGGAAACCTAAACTTAAAGGCTGTTTCCCTGAGTTTAACAAACAGATGAACAGGGTATGTCAACCTATGGCATGCGAGGAAAAAATATAACATGAAGCAATGAAGATGGATAACAGGTTTTTACCTGGTATGCCGCAGGTACTTGGCTGCAACAATTCTGTAAGCTACTTCACATAAACATGGTCCAAGATATTCTGCTAGATTTTTATTCCCGTTCTGGTCTTCGACAGCTATTTTCTATGTCAGGATTCTATGCATGACATCGTGGCACCAGGCTGGAAAGAAACTGGTCACGTCGATAATCAGAACGACACTTACCCCTGACAGGCATATCGGGAGATACACAGGCTTCATAGCTTTCTTGGCGTCTACCGCAGGTCTATGCACAGTTGAAATTTTCATCTGTTTAGCACTGCAGAGCCGCAAAAGAGAATGCAAATTTTCCAACAATTCTGAATGTGATTCGAATATTTAAATTAAATATTAAGATATTTAAATTCCTAATCTAGATTTTAGAAAGGATATCTTAAATCAAATTGATGTATTTTGTGGTACTTCTTTCAATTTTATTTTGTTCATATATAGTATATACAATCAAAATTAACTAAGATAAAATATTACTTTAATTTCCACTAACCCATTAAGTATCTTATTTGACTTAATTACTCCTCTATCCATCCTAAAAATAGTATAGTTTATACCAGCGATTCTGAACCGGCGGTACGAAAAGAAACTTAAAAGTATTTTTAACTGTTAAATTAAAAATTAAATACCCCAGCATCTTGTTTAAGCTTTTCTCTAACACTAACACTCGTAAATGTATGCGATCTGAACTTTGTTCATGGTAAATAGCAACTTATAGATATTAGCAAAATAATCCATTTTTATTTTCACAAATACCCATTTATCCATAGACATCAGAAAATTTGTCATAAATGGTGTTTTCAAAAGGAGTATTAGAAATGGATGTTTTATTTAATAGGAAATAAAGATAAGTTGCTGTAAAAAGATAATTGTAACTCAATAATTCTTTTAGAAATGATCGATTTATTAGCATATCTATAGTTTATGCCGCCAACATTTCCGGTCTCTATTGCATTATTTTCAATTAAAATAATTTTTTACGTCAATATGATGTCTCTAACAGCAGGTATTTTGTCTTCTTGTTGCTTTGCGTTTCTTGCATTTCTACATGATTTGAGAATATCCTCGTTTGTTTTTGAAGAACTCATAGTATACTGCGCATTTTAATATTTGTGGAAAAAGAATAAAATAAATCTAGATTTTTAAAATGGAAAAATGGCTAACATTGACTAAGCGCAAAAGGAGTGATTCACAGGTGATGGATCCAGGAAAGTCTACTAGCACTAAGAATATTGAAAAAAAAGAAAAAAATCGCTTATAGAAAATAAAATGAAGGTTATTTTTCCTTTGAGTTTACTTGAACGGGGATGAAATAGACCTTGAGCCTCAATGCATTGTTTGCGGTGAACTATAATTCAATCAAAGTATGAAACTATCGTCTTTTCAAAGACATCAATTTAAGGGATAAATTTGAATGGGGATGAAATAGACCTTGAGCCTCAATGCATTGTTTGCGGTGAACTATAATTCAATCAAAGTATGAAACTATCGTTTTTTCAAAGACATCAATTTAAAGGATAAATTTGAAGAATATTTTTATTAATTAAATTATCGGCGTTCAAAAATAGTAAAAACGTAATGAGAGATTTTGTGCAAAAACTTTAGAAGCTAATTACCTAGTAAGTCTAAGACTTGCCAAGACTGGGCATGATCATACTATTGGAGAAAACTGTATATTACCAGCAGCCAAAGATATCGGTTTAACATTATTCAGAGAAAAAGCTGCTAATGAACTTAATAATATTCCGTTATCAAATGATACAGTAAGTCAACGAATTCATGAAACGGTAAATTCCATAAAAGACACCTTTATTCAAAAATAAAGCTCACTGAGTGTTTCGCATTGCAATTGGATGAAAGTTATAATATAATGAACTCCGTTCAATTATTTGTTTGCATTCTTTTCTAAGAAGACAAACGGATTGCCGCAGAGTATTTATTTTGTGAAACTCTTTAAGATAGAAGAGCTGCAAATGAAATTTTCAAAGTAATTGCGAAAATGATATTCAGAAACAATCCACATTGAAAGACACGAAATTTGTTTTATTTCTCGCTTGGAAAATGTAAAGAAAATTACTTTATATCGCTATTAGCGTAAATTTTAACCTGCGATCATGTTCGAAGATGACTAATCCAGTGACGAAGATTCTCTTTGTTTCAAAACACTCCAGCACACGTAACCTACATATTGGTTTTAACTGTCCATTCGGAGAAGATAGGGCTGATGTAGGCAATTCTGTTATTATTATTATTAATTATTATTATTATTATTAATTATTATTATTATTATTAATTATTATTATTATTAATTATTATTATTATTAATTATTATTATTATTAATTATTATTATTATTAATTATTATTATTATTATTTTATTTTTGGTATGTTTTCAGAATACAGCAAAATTTATGTAACAGTGAGCTTTTAACATAATATTATCTAATCAAAATTAGTATGGGTTCCACTTTGTCCTCAAATCTGTTACCCGTATTTTATATATTATAAGTACAGCATAAAGTAACCAGCGTATAATTATGTGTGTATTTGTACAATTTGTTTGTAATGCGTAATTTTGCTCTTTATTTAAGCCTGTTGTATCAAAAACTACGTTTTATATAACCAAGTTATATACTATAAATTCAAGTTATATCTTATATAGACAATTACATTATTCAGAGCCTATGTTGAATTGTCAAGACTAATGTTCAGTGCCTTATGTACAGTGCAGCGATCAATAAAGGGCATATTATAAAATTTTTAGTGTTACGAGTATGTGTAGCAACGTGTTAACATGCGATGTAACCAGGAGAATGTTTATTTACAAAATTTAGTTTTGGCATGTTTTCAGCGTACAGCAAAATTTCCGCAACAATGAGATCTTAAAATAGTGTTATTCCATCAAAAGTTAATATGGAATGTATTGTGTCTTCAAACATGCTTCCTGTATTTTGTATACTCTACTTCCTGTATTTTGTATACTCTACTTCTCCCTTTCTGCGCATGCAGAAAAATCTAATACTTTGCCCTTGTATGACCATGTAATGTATCGATTTCGGAGTGTAGCTTTAGATAGTTGCTGGATCCGGACGATACCCGATTAGTCTATGCAAGCCGCCTTGGTGTCCGGACCTGCCCATACTTGTCACCTGCCATCGCAGTTTCTCAAAATTTGTAGGGCATAATCGGGTATGTATTAAAGAACATGAGGATGTGAAGGAGAGAGAGAGGATGAAGATGAAAACAAAGCGAAGAGTAAGAAAGATACATAGAAAGAAGATGATGAGTAACTGCAGATTTTCATAAGATTCTGAGCAATGTTGATCTATATTATCACACGATCTAATAAAACCTATCTGCAAAACACTGCGTTAAATTTCACTGCGAAGTTTTTAGCTTTCAGCAATAATATTGAAAGAAGGCAGATATTAAAAACTGTATATCATCCCACTAAGAAATTCACAATTTTCATGTGAATTACTACGTATAAGTATTAACATAGTGGAGTTTTAAAATTTTCTGGAATATAAAATCACATTTATGTGTTTTTTATTTTAAATAATATGTATTACCTTCAAAAATAGTTATTTAATTGTACCCAACAAATCGAAAACATGACAAACGAACGGACCACGCTAGAATTTCTGTTGATGGCATCAAAAACACAAATCGTTAAGTTCTCGAAAGATGTATTCATTTATCCAAGAAAATATATCTAATCAAAAATTGGCGAGGTCCCAGTTCTACCGTTTGAGATAGTATATCACATATAAAGAACTGAGGTGTCTCTTGCTGAAATAAAATATTTTACTACAATGTGTTGATCACAGCTTATTTATTGACCAGGTCATCTGTAACTTTGTAATTAAAATTGAGATATTTTGTTGTTTAACTGTAAACTTTTGGCAGTTAACTTTTTCGGTCTTTTCAATAAACAGTCATCTAAATTAATGTATGCTAAATGCACTATTAGATTAGGTAAAAATGAAGAAATAAAGAAAATCGCGCCTGAAACTAAATTTACTTACTGTTTCATTCATCGTGAAGTAACCAAAACAATGCCCGAAAACCTGAAAATCGTTTCGAATCAAGCTGTGAAAATTGTTAATTTTTTTAAAAGCCGAGCTTTGAATTCGAAATATTTACTATTTTATGCCAAGAGATGGGAAGTGAACATGAACCTCTTTTCTTACATTCCGAAGTAAGGTGGTTATCCAGAGGCAAAATTTTTAATCATCGTTTTGAGCATCAAACAGGAATTCAAATTTTTCTATGTCATTCAAAATTTGAAATCCAGAAATGTTTATTTAGCGAATTATAGTTGGCACTTTTAGCATATTTAGCTGATATTTTTGGAACTTTAAATGAATTATATTTAGGATTACAAGGACATAGTGTTAAGTTGTCAACGATTAGAGATAAAACAAACGCAATGATAACATAACTTGATATAATAATCAAAGATTTGTATATTAATATTTTAAGTTTTCTACCATTTTTAGAAAGTATCTAATCGAAAATAATTTGAAAATAAAAGAAGAAATAGCATTCCACATTAAAAAGCATTGTTTTTTATTAATAGATTATTTTCAACATGATTTTTCCGAAGGATTATGAAAAAGAAAATTGGATTAGAAAGCCATATTGTTCAAATGTACATGAAATTTTATCTCGTGAAGAAAAAGTACAATTGATAGAAATTTTCTATGATCGAATTCTAACTGAAATTTTCAAAAATAAAGCATTTATTAACTTTTGTCTGTACCGAAAAAAAGAATTTAAAGGCAATTTAAATAAAGCTATTACATTTTTATTAAATTTTGCGCAACCTATTTGTATGAATAAGGATTTTCTTCGATGTTATATTTGAAAAATACAGAACAAAATTAAAAGTGGTTTCTAATTTACGGTGAAAACTAAGTGAAATAAGACCAGCCATAAATAAATTACTCTTTCTTAAACAGGATAAAGTTTCACACTTCATTTTAGAATTAAAGTATTCTAACTTAAATCTTGATAGTTAAAATGGCAACCAATTTCTTTAATCTGATATTTTTATGTGTGCGTATTTAATACAAATAGCTAGTTCAATATTTCTATTAAGAAATTGAAAAATAGTCATTGTAAAATGTAGTAGTTGTACTAAAGTTTCGCGATTTTTGTTTAAATGTTGCAATGCGAGAAGAAAAAAACAAAAATGGGACTGTTCTATATCTCATGTCCTATATTGCCGACTGACGAAATTCAAATTGCGTTTTACATGTCTCAAAAGTGTGATTTAGAATATATATTAGATTTATATATAGCATTATTCTAATATAGGTTGTTTGACAAAAAAATTCGGATTTTTTCTAAAATGACATGCTAATTTTATTCCATATTTCGATTATGCGACTAAAATTATGCCACAATTTAAATATTCAATTTTGTAATATTTGGTGCGAAATGTAGAAAAAATTCAAAAACTTCTCTTGGCGCATTTTTTTCAGTTTGCACCAAGAATCACTTAGCGAACTTCTCAATTTATAGCAACCTACTTTCTTTTTCCTTTTTTACTTCGTACACAAGCGGAAAAAAAATCGTCGTTCACACTTTCAAATAATTTTAAAAAAGTACTTAATCCACATTTGGTGTTATTATCTCTTTTAAAATATATGAGAACTTTCAAAACGCGCCAATATGTAAATTCATGTATATCTTAGAAACTTTTGTTTAAAAAACTCTAATTTTTTTGCAGGTGTGCCTAGAAATACATCTATTTTAAGATGATATTAAAATTTTTATAGGTTATAATTCAAAACGTGTTTCGAAAAAATTATAAAAATTATTTAAAAATACGAATTTAAAAAACAAAGCATAAAAAATGGGCGAATTTTCTTTAAAGTGAATCTAAATTTCGAAATGTGAAAGGAAGAATCAAATGAGTTTAATAAAAAAAGAGGTATCAATAAATATATAACAAATTCAATTAACATTGAGGAGCTAAAATTTTGAGAGCTAATGTTTTAAAAACGACTCGCGCGATTTTTACAGAACTTACCAGTTTGGCATAATTTGAGTCGTAGATTTAATACGTGGAAAAAAATTCGCGTGTCATTTCATAAAAAAAAAGATTTTGTGTCAAAATACCTACATTAGAACAATGCTATATATAAATCTAATATATATCCGAAGTCGCGCTTTTAAGGCATGAGAAACATAAATTGAATTTCATCAATTGGCCCAGTAGAACGGGAGATCTAAAACTGTTCCATATTTTTTTTCGCCTTGTACGTGTTAGTCAAAAAGTTGAGAAGGGCTAATATATAGAAATTAACCAAACCATGCTATAGATACAAAGAAATGAACTCTATGATTTACAGCTCTTAAAATATGGGTAGCTGGTTTCAAACATGGACGCAAAAGCATTTGAGTGAAATACAAGACGTACATTAACGGAAACAAGTCAATAGACTATCAACGCTGGATGTGATCATGGTCGATCTTGAAGTTATTGCGAAAATAGTTTCTGAATTTTAACCAGTGGCGTGCGGTAGGTTTCCATGCAGGGTGTGCAGAGTATAACAACAATAATAATAATAATAATACCATAAAAATGTACATTGAACACTTCTTTAACATTTTATTATTCATTTTTACACAAAATCCATACGTCTATTCGTATTACTAACAAAATCATCAATTACATGATCATAAAACTCTGGTTTTGATTGTAATAAGTGCAACATTTCTTTTTCTATTGTTATTAGAGATAAACTGCTTAATCTATCCTGACTCATTTTATTGCGTGCATAATTTTTTACTCGTTTCAATGCTGAAAATGATCCGTCCACCCAAGCAGTTGAAAATGGAATTCTACAAATTAAATGTGCCAATTTATTTACTTCGCTTAGGGCAACTGTCAAATCATTCAGCATATAATGCTGAATAAGTTTCGATAAATTCATTTCGTGGTATGATTCACTACGATAAAGAACGCATAATTCATTGGTTAGCTTTACAAAATCGAAATGTTTTGCATAAGCGTTCTTTAACGAATTAAGGCATTCATCTTTTAATTTACTTTGATATTTCTTAAAAAAAACTGAAATTCAATAGTTCAAAAAATTTGAGCGAATTTATTTTTTTAAAACGGACATCTAATTGACAATAAATAATTGACAATTATTTCATAATATAAATTTTTAAAATGTTGATCTTGGTCTGCACTTGAGTTTTGTAAATTTACACGACGTTTTTTTAAATTTGGGGGACCCACTACAGAAATAGTCTCTTCATTAACTTCATCAAATGCAACAGAAGTTCGCATATTTTGAATTGCATCTTTTACTTCCTCTACTTTTTGACTAGAATAGGCTATATCTAAGTTAGTTTTTTGTAAAATGTCAAATAGAACATCAGAATAGCTAAACACTTTGGCAAAAATATTTAGGAGAAAATTACCGTTAAATTCTTCAAAAAACATGTGATAACTCTTTGCGATATTAATTGTATCGTTATCCCAGCCTTCTGGATTCTCAATAATATTTTCAAATAAATCAGATAGGCCTTGGCTTTCGCTTTTTCTGGATTCTCAATAATATTTTCAAATAAATCAGATAGGCCTTGGCTTTCGCTTTTTATGGTATTTACCAAACGAGATGAATAATACCAACGTGTTGTAGCTAATTTTGGAAATTTTCTTTTAATAATTTCATTTAAAACATGATTTCTTTTTGTAGACACCGAAAAAAAAACGAGGCTATGCCAGAAAATGTTGCAAAAAATAATTTACAGTCTTTTATAAACAATACAGATTGCGACAGAACTAAATTAAATACATGGACGCAACAATGCACAAACATAGCTTCTGGGAAAATGTCTTTTATTTTTTTCTGCGTCCCATTCAACGCTCCTGCCATGACTGCCGCCCCATCGTGCGTTTGAGCAACCAGTTTATTCTCACACCCCCAACTCAAAATAGTTTCTTGCACAACATTACACAAAGCTTCCGCTGAACGATCACCACTAACATCTTTAAAAAGCAAAAATCTTTCCACTGGTGCACTACAATTATTAACATATCGTAGCACAACCGATAATTGCGATTTGTGAGATATGTCAGATGTTTCATCCAGCATAATAGAAACGAATAGCGTTTCTTTACCTCATTTCTAATTTCTGAAATTTCCATATTTTTTGTCGATGCAATTGACACTGGCTCAGATGTTACAATATGCAGTGTAGAGTTACATAAAGAAATTGGTTCTCCGAAATTAGATCCTAGTGACATAATACTGATCGGTATCGAGGCGAAGGAAACTTCTCCCGTTGGCTTTTTTATTTCTGATATTTTAATTGATGGTTTTCACTTCATACGAGGATTTATGTTGTTAAATCATTGTGCAATCAAATTGATGCATCTTCTTGTTTTGCTAAGTAACAAACTACATCTATTAATCTCTTGAGAATATTTCTATTTCTTGTTACTTTTTCATTGTATTGAACAATCAATGAAGCCTTTTTTTGATCTAACATTAAATCTATCCTGGCGGTACCAAATGTTTTTAATAGTATTACGGCATTTATATGAGACTGTGTTTTTTCATGTTTCTTTGCAGCTTCGTGGACATGATTTAAATCACTGTAGCCTTGTTTTATCCAAATATTCTTATCCGTTTCAATTACATCAAAAAGTAAACATGGCCAACAGTACAACTTATTGAATTCACTAAAACCGGTTAACCATTTATATTTTTCATACATAGATTTTTGAAAATGTCAAACACACTGTTGTCCTTTAATCTTACGTTTTGTGATAGAATAATATCCGGCATCGATCTACTTAATTTAACTATTTCGTTTTTTGTAGTAACGTCTCGTCTCGAAAATGTATTTTCCAATAAATCTTTAATTATTGAGACATCTGAGTTCTCCATTCTGAAATGGGTTATTTATTATGAATGTGGGAAATCAGAAACGCCAGCTAGGTGACGTCATCTGCCGCCAGCCCAGCGCAGCGCAAAACAGCTCAGACGAGTACCAGAGGTGGTGTGGAGCAGACGAGTTCCAAACGTGGAAGAGAACAGACGTGTTCTCGAGAAGGGATGATGTCCCAGTGGTGTTACAGAATCCATCAGCATTTGTGAATCCTGATCTTGTTCCCGAGATTTAACAAGATAAGCTAAACTGTGAACTGTTGATTATTACCTGAACAATACGTGGACTACTCTTAGTCGTGGGATTATCGTTATTCTTAGTTATGTCAGTTTATCATGTTATCACCCCATCTTTTATCATCCTTCATTCATACTAGTAATTTCGTAATAAATTTACTTTATACTTATCTCGTGCTCTTGATCCTGTAATCCTACAATTTTTGGCCCCCAACAGTGGCGCGAATCAACCACGAACCTAACGGAGTGTTCTGAGTATGTGAACTGCGATTTGTTCGACTACAAGTGCTCTAGTGATTATGAATTCAATGGAACTGTGAATTCCGACTGTCTTACGAACTTATTCGAATTTTGGATTACTATTTCATGGTGTTTGGATTACCAGTTCGTTCATCTGTCGGGTGAGTAGAAAACTTTCTTTTCAATATGAAGTTAGTTGAAATTCCAGAATTGGAAGCAGCTTTAAAGAACAGTAAAACTTCTGAAATCAGAACTTTGCATAAACTTATTTTCAACTCTGAAGGCGATAGGAACAACAGGAAAAGATTACGTGAATTTCCTGGCTTTGCATTTAAACCAGATTCTGAAGAATTTAACAAAAAATTAGATATAGTACAGAATGACTTTACTTTAAATGAGCTAATTAAAGTTTGCAATGTACTATGCATAAATTCAGAGGGTTCGAAAACGGAAGTAGTAACCCGAATTGTCTCTTTTCTGTGTGATTTATCTGTATTGTATGAAAATATTTTGCCCGAAGAAAATAGTGATATTGAAGATGAAACTATTAATAGAATTTCTAAAGTAATGCTTGATGATAATCAAAGAGACAATCCTGGTTTTAACGCGTCTCAAGTAGATAACAGTGTGCAGCTTCCAATTCAAGATTATTTTAAACGTCATATTAGTTTTTCGGATATTGAAAGTATCTGTTAGGGAGTGAGATCCGTCGAAAAGATATAGTGGACTGTATTTGATTATAAAAAGTTTATTTATAAATGGTAAGGCACAGGGGCCGTAAAGATAAGAGCAGCACGCTCTTGTCAGCGCTGATGGCTGTTACACAATATGGCGTAGGAGCCAAACAAGGGGTGAACCGCTCTTGTCGCGGTCTACAGAGGTTCTGCTCGATGTTTT
>KK119284.1:2697-28927 GCA_000611955.2 Stegodyphus mimosarum | reverse complement strand
GATACTATGGGGCGACGAAAATGTCCAAACTTAACTAATATATATTTTTTTTATCTCCTAGATAACCAGTATCCATATCTACAATGTATCACTGTTTACATCACTACTACCTCACTGTTTGGAACGTCAATGTCGTCTGTATTCTGAAATGTTAAATTCCCTGTTTGGACGGGTATGCATGTTTTTGCTTTTTCCCACTTCACCGCCATCTTGTAAAATTCTGTATTAATTCAATATTATCTTCATAAATTCCATATTTAATTTTAACTTCTTGTAATGTTTTCACTTTAATTTAGAACACTGAACCCTACTGTTTTATGACACAACGCATTAAATTTAATTATTCTGTTGGAGCTGTTGGTCACTATTACGATTGATTTGAACACCTATTTTACAGTATATATTGTGTTTATCATGTTGTCACAAACTTTACACATTCATGTTATTGAGAATTGTTTATCCAAATATTGACTTATCATTTGGTATTTGAACTTAAAACCTATACACAAACTCTTAAGAATTAAAAGCTCCAACACATCTTCAGGAATGCACAGTTGCCGACCTAGTTTCAGATTCACCTGTCTGTTGCTCTTTCTTAAGGATCTAATATCGATCTATAACATATGGTGAACCGTTTGTAGTGTTCTTGCTTATGAGACGACGGCTGAATAACCGACTCGTTGAGTTATTGCACACTAATGCTTAACAAACAAGTGTGAGGTCAGCGAGGAAAAGACACGAGTTACTTTATTTAATTAAAGACTGCACGAGATATAAGCCTTTATTATTTTAAATGCTCTTGACTAGTTTTTATATTAACCCACTATTCTTATACAGTAGTCGATTCTTATACAGTAGTATACCGATGAAACAATATTAATTTTGCCGAAAATTCGAGGTAAAATTATATTATGTATAAAAAGATTGAGATACCATCATAGCAAAACTTTTAAAGCCATTTTTCATAATATAAGCATTTGATCAATCAATAATCACCACTACACATCAAATGCAAGGCAAAATCCTATAAAAAATAAATTCATATAAAAAATAAAGTTCTTTTAAACGTAAAAAAACCTCCTTCAAGCTCTCTCTTTTACGATGTTCTCATTATTTTCGCCGTTGATAAGTTTTTGATGATACTCTTTAGGAATGTTTTTATTGTATAATAACCCCTGCTTTTAATATGCGAGAAAAAACTGTGATTTCAAATATGCAATTTAGGAAACACGTTTTTTTCCCTGTTATTTTCGTTTTTCATTCCTCTGAGGTTACTTTGCTGTAATTACACTTAACAATTATTTTAATTATTAATCGATGGGCATACAAGGAACCACTTCTAATAGTTGAATTTATCTGTATCTGTGAATACATGTTTTAATAATTTTTCTATTAAGTTGGATAAAATAAATTAAAAACAATATTTAATTTTTTACTTGAAAACTTGGCTCATATTCAGTGGGGGGTGGCGTTTATTAAGCACGGTTCTCACTTTACCAAAAGTTTAACGAGTCGCCCGTCTTTGGACGTAAGTTACGACCCCCATGGTTTTACTATTTGATCCCACTTGTTTTAATCCCATGACAAATTTGAAGATCTCTTGGAAGGTGGAGACTCTCGAGCTTACGACTCATGTGACTCATAAATATACATTTTAAACCTTTTTTATGGTGTTTTCAATATCAATAATTTTTAAATTAACCTTTCTTGATAAAATACATTAATTTACAAAATGAACAGCTAATCAAAATATTTTAACTTACTATTGTCTCTTTGCTTAAAAAAAATTCGAATGCAACCTAAAGTACATTTCATAAGATTTTAATCTAAGACAAGTAATATTTCGACCAAAAATACTTCTTAGTGTGTAACAGATTTCATTCAGTACAATGTAAGGCAAAGAAGGTTTATCTGTACACTATTTGTAAATTTGTTCATGGGATATTTAATTATTGGTGACTACGTTCTGATAGAATGAATATATGTTTATGCAGATTTCTTATTCTTATTTTTCGTATATATAATCTTCTAACATGATGGAAACAAGCAAGTAGACTGTTTCAAATGAAAGAATGTCTAAAGTACGCTTTTTAGCTTGTATACACATTTTTCTGCATTATAATATGCTTTGAAATGTTGGTTTGCGTTTTACAAACGATTGATAAAATACTATTTAAACTTCTACGAAACATTTAAAACTTTCCTGCAAAATCAACTGAGACCAAATTTTATTTGCTGAGATAAAAATAAGAATGGTCTGAGGAAAACTGAACACTTGTTTTCCAAATATTTCTCAAATTCTCTATATATCCACTTTTACTGATACGATAGATGTTTATATAGTAACCCATTTTGTCTTAAACGTGTGCCTGTGTTGCACGGCCTTTACGTAAGTTAACGAATTACTATGATTTAAAAACCTTAATCTGTCGTCCAGATCTGCATGTGAATTTTCCTGCTTTAGCCATTTCGCTAACCAATGTTAAAAACACGTCATTATTGATCCCCTCTTAAATAGTCCAAATTGTGTGGTCTCCGACTATGTTACCTTTAATTTGAAACTTTATTTTAATTGGAGTTTGTACGCAGAAGTTGTATATTCTGTTCATTTAAAAATTTAATGAAAAGATTATTTACTATCTTCTTAAGAATTTGTCATAATATTTTAGACAGAGCGATAACTCGCTCTTCAGTCTAATATTGTCTGAAGGATTTTGAGTTAATTCTGCGCAATTAGGAAACTACAGGTTAACTTATGAAACAGGATCAGTGACATGCTGCGAATATCTCTTTAATTAACAAGAAAGAGAGCCACAAAATTAGTATCCATGACAAACCTCTGCAGAACACTTAACAGGGGATTAAACACATGTAATCACAAAGCGGCCATTGCATTATCATCTCATACTGTGCATCATACTAATCACAAATACTAAGTGTGATATTGTTACACATGGTTTTTGTTTCAGCGTGCTATAAGACAATGTTTATTCTTCTTTACCAAGATCAACTAGCCAGGACGTCGACGTCCTCAACTCGTAAGTAGAGAAGAAAGATAAGATATTTCATTGTCTCGATCGTCGGAAATAAGAAAGTTTTGATCTTGAAAAAGCATATGTCTATCTTCTTACCTAATTACTGAGTATGATAAGAATCCTAGTCAAAAGACGTAATCGTCAGAATTTTCAATCGACTGCTTTATCAGCTAGCTTTCTATTCTCTTCAAGTAAACTTTCCCGCGGGGCAGAGTGCCGTAACAGCAAATATATGTGCATTAAGTATTTGTGAAATATATTAAAATAGAATAAGTTCTGTGTAATAAAATTTGGTATTCTTAGCGTAGTTTATTTTTTAGGAATTTGTATTACGTTTCACGGAATTAACAGGTGGTATATGTGAAAATGTATAATTTTATCTCTCTATCTGCACAAAGGTTTTAAAATTACTGCTCGCGTGTAGTTTTAAAAATCATTTTACCACAGTACTTCAATGTAGGACACTTTCTTATTTTGCCAGAGTTGTAAATAATTAACAAAAATATTAATAAGCTTCTAATACCTAATATGGGCTGCAAATAACTTAGCTACGTCAATTCCAGTATCAGTAAGGTGTTATATATATTCTATGAAGTGAATTATCAGCAAAGTAACTGGATATCCAGCTGTCTTGCTTGAATTATCTACCATCAAATTATCTTGCTTGAATTATCAGCCGTCAAACACACATACTCACCGATTGTGAGTAATTAAATTAAAAAATATGAACACAATTTTAGCAGCAAACCTGAATTCAAAGTTTCTTTTCACAGTGGTATAAATTCATCAAATTAAATTGAGTAGACACTAAAGCTTGCCTAAACCACGACAGAAATTTAAATCGCACTTACCAAAAAAGGATTTAAACTCCATCTTCAGTAATCATAGCAAGCTCAGCATTAGCGTCGCCAGTAGACTGTTTTAAACGGCAGGTGGCGGATCTCAAGCTAAACTCTTACACTCTTATTCGTAAATCTCCGTAAACATTACAGTAAATTTGTTTGTCATTCAAATCTACATAAATTCTCGAATGAATGAACATTCCTGACGAAAACAGACAGGAAAGAAGGATGTAAATTAAGTACAGTTTCTATAGTAGAACTTAAGTACAACAAGTTAATATTTTCTCTTCAGCTTCATTTTGCTAATTAAAGCCTATGACGTTCTGGAATTCACATAAAATTTTTAAACTGCTAAGCACTCGTTGTAGCAATCCTTACCAATTTCGAATTTTTTAAAGCTATTATTTAAATAAGCTGATATTTTCTTCAATATTTGTTATTTTTATATGTGTGTGTTCAACGCACTGATACATTCCGGACACTTTCTTTTTTTTTTCTAACTGTTCATTTAATTGCATAATAATCGACGAGCATTGATATCTGATTTGTGTGCTCAATGCCGAAAGTTATACAAAAAAGTCATTTCCGGATTATCTGCTGCGTTTCTCGGTAATAATGTAGCAGAATACTTGAATTGAAGCAATAAGTAATAGTTCACATGGAAATAACAAATATTATAAAATTACGTACTTAGTTTTAATTCCTAATAGTTCCTATAAATAAATAACGACGTTAAAAGGAATACGTAAATGAATACAAGTAAACAAATGTTTTTTATATAATAAACTTTTATTTAAAATGAATATGGTAATTAATGAACTCAAAACAAAAAAATAATGGATTATATAGTTTTATGGAAACAGAGGATTAAAGAGTTCTCTTTACAAAATTCATCTACACTTTAACATTATGGAAAATAAAGGCTTGGGGCTCCCTTGATAATAACAGTCAAATTAATTAATATATTTAAGAATTAGTTTGTTATTCTCATGAACGCCCCTTATTCTCATTATTCGTAGTATAAATTTCTGTGTGAATGATTTTGTAAACAATATTGTTTAAACTTTGTCAGTTTCCATAAAACTGCATGATAAATTAATTTTCTTTGAGTTTATTAATTATCATATTTTAAATAAAATTTTATTACACATAAACCTTTTCCTTTAATTGTACACTATTTTCTGCTGGTTATCTTAACTGCCCTTTATTACTAAAATTAAATTGAACGGTTATCAGTCATTAAACTGTGTCCTTTTCGAGATAGTAAATGCAAAGATACCTAAGCAGAAGCCATAAAATCATGTTACGTAATCACAACATAACTTTCAAAGTAATATGTTTCCAATCGTTGAGATGGTTAAAAACCGTGCTTGAGACTGCAGCATATTTTTAGCATAAATGTAGAAATTCACCCAATTAATATTTTTTATAATTCTTGTTTTAAAAGTGGAAGAAGTATTGGTTTCGTAATTTGTGAAAATTTCAAAACTTTATATCTGATACATTTTAATATGCTGCCCAACCTGGATAGTACTTAGAGACGCTGACTGACGACCGAAAGGCCCGGGTTAGAATCCCGGAGAAGGCACTGATGTTTGTAAATGCATAGTACCTCTGCGGCATGGGGGTATTCTAAATATATGCGGTGAGCCGAAAGTCACTGCAGATGTTGGTAGTGGAGGAAGAGGGGTGGAGACACTTGGACCCGTCCCTCCTGGGTGCTCTTCATCAAAATTGGGGGCAGATATGACCAAGGTCGTGCTGTCACCTGTATGATTGTCAAGGCTGTTGCCACAGCCTTGCATTCCTTGCCAGGTGAATTTTATGGGCTTGTGCTTATGTTACTGACAGACAAGTGAGAAAAGGCACAATAACAACGTTCTTATATAATGAAATTTTAAAAGGATGCATGTCAAAGAGTCGAAAACATTGAGCAATTTCTAAAATTCTCTACATGTTCATAAACTAAATTAGAATTTTCGTACAAGTTTTATTTTAAAGTTTATTTTTTTCGCTCCGTTCGATAGTGCAAACAGTAAATTTCTGTTATTTTTAATTTGTTTGTTAAATGAAAATATATGCAAAAATAGTTTCAGCATTAAGTAGAATAAATCGAAATCGTATTTTGAATAATTTGCCCTATCACACAGCAGAGCCATCGATAAACAGTGCGTGTACAAAATTTGGATCGACATCTTAACAGAGAATTGTTTAATAATCAATAAGAATTTCCAACCATAACGAAGCACTCTCTTAGGAATCTTTTATATAAATTTTTGTATGTCTTCATTTAAAATATCCTTTGAAATTATAATCGAAAAATGTGTTTCTGAAGTTTTCTATATCACTGTTTCTTTTCATCATATTCCTTATCTTTGACTGGCTTGTTATATATTTTTTCAGTCTCTTACGCCTTACGATTTAAATCAGCCTTCAGGAGAGTAATAACATTTTTCTTCGTATCTTTCATAGATACGAAGCATAAAGCAGATTTTTCTAGCTCGTATTTCTTTTGTTTAATTTTTGCGGTCACATACAGAATGATAAAAACAAACTCATTATGTGTAACAACATGTTTTTCTATTATAAAGTTTTTCCTGAGATGTTTCACCTCTGCTTTGATGGTTGCTTTCGTTTCTTTTGCACTAAATTTTCATTTCTTTGTGCTCTCCTAGAAGTAAAGGTGTTTCTGAATTTGTTTTGAAGTTAAAAGAAGAATACTTCACGTGGAAGTATGCTTGGAAAAGTATGATTGTTAAACAATACACGCTTCGGTTACATGCTGCTTAGAAGTTTACTCAAGTTTCAGCAAATGGTGCTCTCTAGTATTCTTAAAAAAATATTTAAAACACGAGGTAACGATGGAAATCTTTATTCTCCTAGAATATTTCTTTCCTCATACAAACGTTTTTTGGAAAAGTATGTTTAAACGTCTTGAAGTAATCACAATGTGCAAATGTGCTTACGAAGAGAGACTCTTTAAATTAAATTACAGAAAGCGAATTCTTACTTAAAATTACAACAGTGTTAGTGGTAAAAAATTAAAGGAATTAAGAACTTAAAAACTACTGCCTCCTTAATTATAATTGCTATACCCCTTGTTTCCGTTAACACGATATAAGACAAGTTAAAGCCATGACCTAAAAAAACTGCAGAAAAACATAATAAATATATTGAGAGATAAAACTATGTAATGAAACCCCGGGAATATCAGTAACTCAACCTGGAACATTCTTGTAGATCGTACGACGTTACTTTCGGTTTTTATAAGGGATAGTTCAGTCCATCCGCTTTTTAATGCATCCTAAGGGTGTGATGTAGTTCGGTTTTGAGGTGAAGGCATTTGAATCACATGTTTTGAGATGATTTCATTCTTGGAATACGGTAAGAGATAATGTTTCCGTTCGAAACATAACTGTAGTTGTTTCGTGATTTAACCCTGTTAGCCCGTTTTTTTTGTTAGAAAGTATAGCTTGAAATTGATGATATAGTCTTTCGTAAATATAACGAATAACAGTGTAATTAAAAGAATCGTTCGAAGACACCTACGATTCACAAATATCATTTTTCATTCATTTCATTTCAGCATTCCTAATCTGGTAGCTCTTACTTAAAATGAAGGTCTCTAAAGTCATACGCCCATTTACCGCAATCAGACTATAGTCTGCCTCAGTATGACTACCCGATGTTCATCATATCCTTTATAAAAACAGTCCTTGCATGTCTTGTCTATACAACTAAAAAATAATGTCACGTTTATACAGCTAAGTAATCATATCAAACCTCTTTTTTACATAAAAATGCAGTATAAATGTTCAATTTAGTTGAATTTCAAAACACGTTTTTGTCAAAATTGACGTATTTTAATTTAGACTCCAAAATGTGCTATAAATCAGCTTGCGTTCTATGGGCCAAGAGTGTAACTTCGTCCTCTAAGACGCTGGCTGATTCGCCGGGAAACATGATTAAAATATTTTTGCCGCATCGGGCCAAGAAATTGGTTGCTATTATTACAAATGCCGATAAAAGTACTGTTTTAAGCCAGAAAAACGAGCCAATATAAAATAGATTTTTAATATTTATTTGACAGTACTTTCTAAAGAAATTCGCAAATAAATCGTATATGTATAAAGTGAGCATATGTATTCTCATATTATGCGGCGTAATGTAGTTTAATTCATCTCATATGTAAGACTTTGGACCACGAAGCTGAAAGTAGCCTAAAAAATAACTTTCGTGGAACGTAATTAGGGGCAATGCAGAACTTCTTTTAGATGCATCATTTTTATAAAAAAAGATAAAATTATAAAATGTCCTGGTTCAGTGATGCTTAAATTAAACATAAATTAATAGAAATAAATAGCACTATTTCTCTCTCGGAATCACGCCGTATCAATGACAAGTCGTATTAAAAACCACAGCAACCAATCGCGTGATAGTTATTCCTATTTCAAAGTCATCTAACTTTTGCAACTTTTCTACGTTGTAACACGCTTTAACTCAGCTTATATTTGTAAACAGTAATATTCTTTCTTTATTATAACCTATTAAAATGCAAGAAACAATTCATAGAAACTACCATGCCTACACAACTCTCAATTACATAATTACATCGTGCTTGGTGCTTCAAAATAAAAATGCACTTCTGGTCAGCCAGTGTTTACAGCTTAAACTGAAAGCGTCTTTGAATGATTCATTGGAATCAGATTATCTCTTGCAATAAATACTGAGTCTACAAGAAGTCAAAGTACACTAAGAGAATGTCGTTTAGTGCGTAATACATTCCTTTATTTTTAGAGTTCATATTTGCTCTTGCACAAAGAAACTAAGTGTTGTATAAAAAGATAAAACTAGAGTACTCTCATAGGATCTAGGGAAAATAAGTGCGTATATGATTTCGGCAGCAAAGTTAACAGGTGACAAATTTCTGGAATTCTACGAAGAATAAAGTCTGATATATTTGCTAAAATCTTTTAACGTAACAGTTTCGTTTTCGTTGTGCAAAGTGTTTTAAAAGTAGGTACTTTGATTCTTTTCTGCCTGATTCAAGTACTTTGCATAAATTCTAGCCTTATAAATCACAGTACGTGTTATAAGCAGTGCGCATTGAGATCGAGAACTATGGTAGTTCGTGACTGCGTTCCTGAAGTCTTTTACAATCTGTCAAAATCTTACGTTTGCTAGTCCTTGAAATATAAATCTTATAATTCAAATTCAGTTAATTTCAGTTAGTATATAGAACTGCAAAATCCTATTTAATTTTAGCAGTATCCGTCTATTTATTTCATTTCATATTAAGTTTCATGTTTTCTTCATCAAAACATCAACTGTGTTCGTAATTAAAATGACAATGTCTTTTCCGTAATAAATGTATTTTGGATCTAGACCAAAACAAAAAAATCAAATAAATTGGTAAGTTATGTGAATAATAGAATAGAATATGCATTAGTAAAAAAATGCATATTACAACAACAGTCACTCACATCAGTCTGGACTGAATATTAATCTATTTTATTATGAAAAGCTAGCCAAGGTTACCAGCCTTTAAGAAGGAATTGCTTCGTGGAGGACATTGAATGGGAGATTGGCCCAAATGTTTGCTACACATGAGAAATTCTATAAATACTCATGTAGCTAATCTGTTTAAACAGGAATAGAAACTTTGTCCAACCACCAATATTTTGCGGCTTTAAACATTAGGTTAAACGAACGAAACTACCAAAGCAACGAAGCTAAAATTTACCATTCACATGCACGATAAAAAAAGGCATATTTTATTGAAAAGAAATAGATACAGGTAATCTTCTTACGAAGCATTTCACCTAACAAAAACTAACACACTTAATAAAGCAAACTTCACCTATCCCAAAATAACTCATCTTTCGATATTTAAAGTTACATATTTCACTTTGTTCGTTTAAGAAGAAACCTTCATCTATAAACTCGATTTTATAAAGGAGCGTAAGGTGTTTGAATGACGATTTCAGATTACTCTGAAACACGATTTAAGATTTGGCGGATATTATGAGAAAATGAAGGGAGAATAAGAAACTCAAATAAGAAACCTATATTTGAATTTCACATTTGTTAATTATTAAACTCAAATATAGGTTTCTTACCTTTAAACAAGATGAGAAACTAGTCTAGTGAACCATATAAACATCTAATATGCTCTTATTGCTGAGCTCCTTTATGCATGGATTGCGTTTACAAACACTTGAAATCGTCATTTGCGGAAATTGAGCAAGAAACTTTAATTTGATTTATTTTCTAGTGTTAATTTCAGATAAATATATTTGCTTTACTTCGTTTAATGTAATTAGTAACAAGTATGAAAATAATACATTTCCTTTACTTCGGAAAACTGTCCTGAAAAATATTAATTAAAAATAACTTTAAGTATATTCTTTAAAAATACTTCAAATTACCTTTTTGTTTCTTAAATCAGTCAGTTTTGCAAAATACTTTAAAAATTTCAATTTCATTTATGTAATTGAAGAAACAATCTTACAGTGTTGAAAGTAATTACTACAGCTGACATAAGCACACTAAAGACTTCTCCATTAAAGAAATGTGCTGAAATATTTCCCTTTATATTATGATCATTCGTGACGACGCGCATTACTTGTAGCTATGCGAGGCCTCTTGTCAGGCTCCGTAGCGTTGAAGCGTTGTTTCATAGCAAAACAAAAAGAAAATTGCTTGTATAATTGAAGAAACACATTTATGTAATACACACACTGTAGAGATATTAGGTTATTTCGAAGACTTGAAAAATGAGTTCCGCCCTCGCTGGGACTCTAACCTCGGATCTATCGAATTCGCGCCGAGTATGCTGGCCATTACACCAAGAAGGCATGCTAAAAAGGCGGGAGAAATACCTTATACACTTCCCATTTTTAAAAGGCGAGTGGTGATTAGGCGGCCCTATCGCCAAATCCTGGTTGTGGAGAATCATCATCCACCACATTTTTTAGTTGGGCGCCACTGCAGATTTATTTGGAATTTTTGAAAAAGGAGAAAGGGAAAATGAGCAATGCTCTAGCTGGGACTCGAACCTCGGACCTCTCGAAAACGTGTCGGCGGGAGAAATACCTTAAAAGACAGTTTCTAAAATATAAAAATGTGACAGATAAATAAGGCAGCTAAAATCGTACTTTAAAACAATTTTAAGCGTGAAGTTATTTATCATTAACAACGAAAAGACAGACTGATTTTGTTTAGGTACAAATGAAATTCAGTACTAATGTATGCAGTATTAAACTGTTACAGAATAAGTTCAAAATAAAACTTACATTTCACACTTTTTGGCAATAAGCGTGCTATATTTACTTCTTTTGCACTTAGCACAGCAAATTTGTGATTTTCGGTCCTTCACACTAGGACATATACGGCACCTTTTCCTGGAAAACTTTCTTTTGCCGAGGTCTTTTATAGTCTTCTTTATGCATTCAGTTTAATTTTTTACGCAGTTCTCGTGGAAGCTTTTGCTGAAAACTTCTTTCTTGAATGTGATCCTGCGAAAGTTCTAATACAAGTTCTTCGATAATGAACTTCGTATTTTATACTGTATTGCTGGCCTTTTAGCAGATAGGAATAATATTCTTGCCTTTTATTTGCGCTGTTCAGTTCATTTAAGAATTTTGTCATTGGTCATCTGCTGCTAATTCTAGCAATAGCATAAATATATGACATTTCTCCACTACATCCACAGCACTCTTTGCTAAATTATCAAAAATTATAATTTCTGGTTTTTTAGTTTTTCCACTCGAAAACTCGATGGCACTGCGATTATGAGTGGGGGACAGTAGAAAAATGCACCTTTTTTCCTTGTGTGCAGGAAACTAAGGTTATTCTTTTTTAATCTAAATAATGATGAATATACTTCTCTTTTTCTACCACAAGTAAATCTTTTGGCAGTTCCTCTTTATGTTTTTCTGATAGTTTCTGCAAGCGTAATTTTTTGCCAAAGAGATTCTTTGTCAACGTGTAACTGGTATACCAAGTATCAAAGTAATGTGCGCTCTGAGTTCAAAATAGCATCCGTTAACCTACTGACAACAGTATCAGGACCTTTTCCAAGCTATACGGTCCCGTGGGTTTCATTCCTGATTCAATTTCAAGATTTGAAGTTTAAAATATTCTTGTATCAACTAGAGAAAAAACTTTAATTCCATATTTTTCAGATTTATTTGGAGTGTACTGACGAAAGGAGCATCGTCTTCCAAGGGGCTTTAATTTTTCGTCTTTTGCGACATATTCGTTAAGATTGTAAACGTTTCTGTCGTTTTCAACGAACTTTTTAAAACCATTTTTATAGCAGAAATTTACTCCATTCCTTTCTAAAGAGACGATAACATCAAATCTCAAACATCTCATTGAAAATAAAAAGCGTTTATATGACATTGTTCAATTAAAAGCGTCGATCTTTGTTCCGTCAGCCGCCCAAAAATTCGTTAAAATTTAAGTGGAAGCTTCGTGGAACCCTCCAGAATTAACAAGTCCGAAAATACTGCTGATTTCTATGGTATTTAAAGGTACAGTGTCTTTCTCTGTTTCAAATTTGACGGCAATAGATTCGATATAAATGTTCATACAATATACAAGAATTTTTACTCTTATTATATCCATAAGCAATTTCCGAAAATTCACAGGCGAGAACACAAATTTGGCTTCACCAACATTTTTGGGTAATTTTATCACAATGTCGTGAGCAAGAGTTGTCACATTAAGTCTCGGTTATTTTTCATTTCATTTTGTCAAATAATCTTTACCAAGATAGCATCTTCCCGGACTCAAAAATGCTTGATTTATTACAAGATTCATCAACTGAGTCTAACTCCTCTTCGAAATTCAAGTGGTGATCTCTACTCTTCATCAACTATTTTTTCGGCTTTATAACTGAATCTTCAGCAATTGACACTTCAACAAATAGTTTGTCTAATCTTTCCATTTAATCGTTACAACTGAAATAGCGAGACATTTCGGCAACTACTTGATTGCTTTTATGATTCTAAATGACAATGCGAGCGCTGGCCTTGGGCATAGAAAGCTCGCCTCTGGCCGAGGAATACGAACGCTCGCCCTAGGCTACCCAACATCTGAGAAAAGAAGAAGGGTTAAATACCGGAATTGCGTGTGAATGACGTGTACATGACACTGAGAGCAGCTATTGAGAAGGTCGTAAAATATCACTAAATGGCTCAATTTCTATATTACGTTTTTGCAGTGACCGAACCTGGCAGGCCCAATATTCCTCGTGTGTGAAAAATATAAATTTTCGCGAATGGTTTAATTTATCTGCATTTCCCAAAATACATGAATAACAAACCCTCTTCATTATCGTGTATGTTTTGTCTCCTACCTTTGAGTGCTACAGAAAATAGTTTTTTTTTTTTTAATAAATGGGAAAAATTAATATTTGTATTTCGGTTTGACAAGGAAATTTGTATTACTCCTACGTTAGTTGAAACGACAAATATTAATATATAAATAAAAAGGTTTCTATTTGATCAACACTGCAGTTCATATTTAGATTATTCTTTATATACGTATTTATAAAAAGTTTAAACATTATTTTGATGTTCGTAACATGGTGTCCTAAACCCAACATTAGGAGCCTAAGTGGTTATCAGATCTTGAATTAAATGAAAATGTGTCCTTCGCTGGCAAAATCCACCTTGTGACAGTAGGGCATCTTTCGCATAGTTTCATCCCGACTTTCTCCGAGACATCCCGAGCGCTGGAATCTAAGAGCTTCGCACTCCTTTTAAACATATTAGGGCGATATAATTAAATTTTAAATTGCTGTACAAAAAAAAATTGAAAGCTTTCAGATTTTACATTATGCCCAAAGGGGGTGTTTTTCTAACGTTTTCTGGGTTATGTATTAAATATCATGTTCTTCGCACTTAAACCATAACATTCAGTCCAACAACACTATTGCAAAATAATTTTAAAATGAGCTTTTTTTTCGTGCAGTGTTGCCATTGCTCGCTTTGAAATCGTTGAGTATGTTAATCAAAAGTTCGTTAAAGTTTTACAAAATATGAAATATATAATAAAACAAATTCCAAATTCCAAATTCGGGCTTCCACATGCCCATATTCGGGTAAAAATGTACGTTATTTAAAATTGGATGGCTCTAGGTACCCTCGTTTTATCACAATATACGATACATACATATATTTATGCATATTCGTCATTATTTAATTTCTCAAAATATAGTACATGGCTTAATATTTAGTGGCAACAGTTTGAAAAGTGAACCGACATTTAAATTTTCAACGCAAAATGCCGAAACGAAATTAATAGCCCTACTGAGCTAATTTCCTTTGGGCTAAAAAAAACTGAAAGCTTTCATATTTTGTATTACGGCCAAATGGGCTTTTTCTTCAACGTTTAGTGTGGTACCTTTATTTATTAAATATCATATTCTTCTTAAACCATAAAATTCAATTCAGTAGCAATACCACAAACCAAATATAACAAAACAAAACAACATACCAAATATTGTTGCGTTTATACGGGTTCCTGGATTTGAGAGTATCCGATGAAAACACGATGCAGAACAATAAAAAGCACAATTTATTTACAAGAATCACTATTTACAGCACAGTTCCAAAATTTCCATTAAAAGCGTCGAAAATCTACAATAAATACGCTGAAACAATCAGCCACACAGCTTCAGGCTGTAACTGTAAAGGTAGCTTCACGGCAACACTAAACTTATAATAAAACACCGTGGAACAATCACCAATACACTGTCAAGCTATACTGTAAAGACAGCTTCACGGCAAAGCATTATCTCGATTGCTTTCCGTTCACAAAACTCTTGCGTAGTTTAGCATTCACAGTAAGCAGCTATTCTCACAACTCTCACAATTAATCACACTCTTAATCACACTCTCTACAATCTTCACAATACTTCACAATTAACTGCTCTCAGAAACGCAAGGGTTTATATAGCTTTTCTTTAAGTTCCACACGTTTCGAGAAATATCTCGACAGGGAGTTATTCTAGAAGCTTCCCGATTGGACCATGGGATATCGCCAATTTGGTCGCCAAACGGGCGATAAAATCGCCAATCTGGCAACCCTACCATACATTATTTTATGGTAACCCTAGTGCTATGCCGGAAAGCTTACATACAGGCGCAACCGCCGAATTTTTCGTAACAATATTAAAAGAAGCATAAAGAGGATATCTTTAAAATTTCCGATACGCAGTCTGGATTATTGGGAAATAATTTATTTACAGTGTTGTCATTGCAATTACAGTGTTGCCGTTGCTCGCTTTGAAATCGCTGACTTTAATCAAAAATTCGTTAACATTTTACAAATTACGAAATAGATAATAAAACAAATTCGAAATCTGAGCTTCCAGATGCCCATTTTTGGGAGCTACTCTATGTAAATTATTCGGGGACTTTAAGAGCTTTCTTTCATTTGTAAATATATAAATATTGAATTTATTTGTGAATATATTGTTAGTTTATCTTTGAAATATTTAAAATAGATAGTAAAAAATATGTTTCCGCCACCACCCAAGAAACGTACTAGTTTAAATTCTTATTATTTGGAAACGGAAGTCCGCAGCTAATTTTTCTCACCCATAAGACTTTACTTCAGTTGTTAATACGGCAATCAGAGGTATTTAAAAAAGTTATCTTTCTGTAAAATCCTGTTAAAATACGTGCTGCTTTATTAGTGCTCCTTATAAGTGCGTGCTGATTTATTATGCAGTTTTTCAGAGATACTACTATATGTTTCCCCACTTTGGCCTGAAAAACGATCCATTTTTGTTCAGGAAACAAGAGACTTGTGAAATGTATGATAGCTGCATTTATGAAATGTAATGAGTCATTTTCTGATTTGTCATCTGAAGTGACGTATGTAGATATATGCCTCACAGTTTGTAAGATTTAGAAAATTATCTGAGCCCTGGACTTAGAAAAGCATCTGAGGTGCTCAATCATTGCAACAGTTTGAGCTGATTAGGAAATGGCTTAAACGTTACCTGATAATGCAAACAAATTATGACAGATTCTTTGTTGGTGCCTATCTAGTTTGCTTTGCTTTGCTTTTTTAGAAATATCCAGTGAGTAAACGGAGATGACTTTTCCCAACAAGTATAATTTTATAAAGCAGAGATGCACGATGAACCAGCACAACCTGTAATATACTTGAGAACAACTAAATCCTTTCATAATGCATGCAGTACATTTAAATTAAGATATGTTATTCAGTTCTATCATTGTTGCTAATGTTAATTAATAAGTAGTTTAATATCTTGCTCAAGTGCTGTTAATGGTATACAAAGATAATCTCTTTTGACAACTTAAAATTAGCTACTAATGTTTAGTACTAATTAGGAGATGCAATTGAAGTCATACTGAAAAAGAAAATGTCGAATAAATCAGTATCGTAGAACTTTCTTTTCGTCCAGAATAGTTTATATTGCTTAGGAATGTCATTATGTTTTACATATGCAAGAGATTTCCGAATCGTATGTTCAAACTTCTGGGAGGGCTAAATTTTTCAAAAAGCGAACCAAGATCAGACAATAACGCAGGGTTCGAAACGCAGTCGAACTGTCGTTCGACAACCACTTTTATAAGAGAACATAAAGCTTCACAAATGCGGAGTTAGCAGATATGCATATAGCTGAATGCATTTTGTTTTGCTATGTGTAAGACAATCTCTGTTAGCACACAAAAATGGCTACTTCGTTTTTCCATAAAGTACTGTATGGAATATCTCGAACTCGTAGCAACTGAACCCATATCATCAGTAGCGTGTATAGCTACTATTATCTGTTACTCACATAGGTTTCTTTTCAGTAGTATCAGCAGAAGACTGTAGAATATCCCCTTTCCTATCTTCCTTCTTATTTCCATATGAGGCTTGCTTCACTAAAGGTTGCTACAACACACGTGGCTCACATGTATGGGCGGTAAAGAACCTAAATTCTCCACGCACTTGTGCACCACAATACCGATTTGCTGTGTGTGGTCAGGTATTTTAGAGGATACGTAATGAGCCTATATATCTTGCTTTTTAGTTTTAAAAGATTAGATTTTTATAAAAGGTGACTTTGCCCAAACTACTGAATTACCAACACATCCAGCAGACGGTGTTCCAGCTACATTATGTTTCGGGACCCAGCCTATTTCTCTCGTGACATTCAAGAGCACTTAAATGTGATATTGGTAGATTAACGAACTGGGCATGGTGATCTCATTCATTGATCTGCACAATCACTAAGTGTATTCTCCCTGAAACCAATTCCTAGCCTAACACGTAAAACCTTTCTACGATAAAAAACTGGACAGTAAAGAGGTCCTTGTTGTGCGATCTACAAAGCTGCTGCTGACGTCTGTGAGTCCCCGGAAATACAGGGTGTCTACAGTTAAAGAACCCGTTTTCAAAGCGGCCTACAAGCGAAACCAGTGATCAGAAAATTGTGAAACTTTTTTAGCGGATTTAATGAAGAGATGGGAGAATTTCTTTCAGGAAAAAAATACATATAACGTCACTAGAGTGCTTTTTACTTTGAAAAGCTGTAGTAAAAATGCAAATCCTTGTCGAAGTCACGCAGTAGCTATTACAAAACTTCGAAAGATTCTTGGAGACTTTGTTTTCAATAGGCATGTTGCTTACAATGACGATAAGTTTATAAGATCGCGCTTTGTTAGAAAAATTGTTTTACCAAAACAGTAATTTCTCAGTAGTTGCTCTATTACGTAAATTTTAGACTTTGAAGAGGATTCTAAGAGGTACACTGCGAAAAAAAAATACCATACATACCACGGAAACCATACAATCAGCTTGCTCGGCTGTGTTCGAGCTCATAACTTAACTTCATTAAAGGAGTCGGATTACTGTGGTTTATTTAAATTTTTAAAAAAATCATTAATTTAATGAATAAATTTTATGTTACTTCTAATTTTTCTTATTTCTTTGAGTGTTCTAAAATAAAATTAATACATTTTATGATTTGATAATCCATGAAAATCATCTGTAAGAAGATACATGAACTTATTCATGGTTGACATGTTGACATACATGTACACTGGGTTAAAAAAAAACTTCTATTGGGCCGATTAACGAAATTCAAATTGCGTTTTCATGTCTCGAATGCGCGAGTTAGAATATATATTAGATTTATATATAGCATTGTTCTGATATAGGTGTTTTGACACACAATCGGACTGCTCTGAAATGGCATGCCAATTTTTTCCTTATTTTGATTCTACAGCTCAAATTATAACTAAATATCAAATTTTGTAAAATTTGGTGCAAAATTTACAGAGAAATTCAAAAAGTTATCCTGGCTCATTTTTTGCAGTCTGCGCCAAGAATTATTCACTCGGCGAAGTTCTTAATTTATAGCAACCTCTTTTTTTTTTCTTTTTTTTCATTTTAGAAGATCGGAAAAAACTCAGCGTTCATACTTCCAAATAATTTTAACAAAGTGCGTAAAACGCATAAACCTTTATTATAGCTTATAACAAATATGTCAAATTTCAAAACGCGCCAGTATGTAAATTCATGTATATCTTAGAATATTTTGAATAAAAAACTCTATTTTTTTGCAGCTTAACCTAGAAATACACCTACTTTAAGTTGATGTTAAAAATTTTATAGGTTATAATAAAAAAAATTTTCAAAGAATTTATAAAAATTATTTAAAAACTCAAATTTAAAAAATAAATCATAAAAAAAGGCCAATTTTATTTTGAATGAACCTAAATTTCGAAATGTAAAACGAAGAATCAAATAAGTTTAATATAAAAGAGATGTTAATAACTAACTACCAAATTCAATTAGCATAGAGAAGCTAAAATTTTGAGAGCTAATTTTTTAAAAACTACTCTCGCGATTTTTACAAAACTGGCAGTTTAGCATCATTTGATTCGTAAAATCCAAACATGAAAAAACAAAATCGGCATCTCATTTCAGAAAAAGACCGATTTGGGTCAAAATACCTATATTAGAACATTGCTATATATAAATCTAATGCATACCCAAATTCGCGCTTTCGGGACATGGAAAAAGCAAATTGAATTCATCAATCGGCAAAGTAGAACGAGAAAGAGATGTCGAATTTTTAGCCCAAGGGTCGTTATCCCAGAAGCTATTAATATCGTTTTGCCATTTTGCGTTGGTTCACTATAAATGTCGGTTCACTTTTGCCACCAAATATTAGATCCAAGCATTATATTTAAAGAAATTAAATAATGAAGAATCTGCATAAATGTATGTATGTTTCTTGCATTGTGATAAAACAACAGTTCCTAGAGCCATCAAATTTTCAATAATGTACGTTTCCAGCCGAATATGGGCATTTTGAAGCCCAGATTTGGAATTTATTTTATTAGGTTTTTCGTATTTTATAAAATTTAACAGAATTTTTGATTTACAAACTCAACGATTTCAAAGCGAAACTGTATGAAAAAAATACATTTTTATCTCCAGCGCGCGCGACTGTGTATCGGAAATTCTAAAGATATGCTCATTTTAAAATTATTTTGCAATATTGCTGTTGAACTGAATTTTATGGTTTAAGTGACAAGAATTAAGTGACATTTAAGTGACATACACAGTCCAGTCACATTAATGTGACCATCTGTCAAAAGCCAGAATAACCACCTTTCGCAGAGCGGACTGCTGCGAGACGTGCAGGAAGAGAGTCACATAGGTCCCTGAAGGTGTTCTCTGGGATGTTGAGCCATGCCGACTCTAATGCCGTGGCCAGCTGCGCTAGATTACGCGGTTGAGGATCCATGGCACGAACAACTCGATCGAGATGGTCCCACAGATGCTCGATTGGGTTTAAGTCAGGTGAGTTTGCTGGCCAGGGGAGGACGGTAAACTCATCCTGGTGCTCTTCGAACCACGCACGTACACTGGCAGCTGTATGGCACCTCGCATTGTCCTGCTGGAAGATGCCATCATCCTGAGGAAAAACAATGCGCATGTAGGGGTGAACATGGTCCGCAAGGACAGATGCGTACTTGTATTGATCCATTGTGCCTTCCACAATGATCAGTGAACCTAGAGAATGCCAGGAAAACATTCCCCAGACCATAATGCTCCCGCCTCCAGCTTGGACCGTTCCGGCAATGGTTGCAGGGTGGTTCCTTTCAGAGGTTTCACGCCTTATACGCCAACGTCCATCTGTCCGATGGAGCATAAAACGCGATTCATCCGAAAACGCAACCTGTCGCCACTCAGTGGACGTCCAGCTGCTGTACTGGCGTGCAAATTCTAGCCTTCGCCGTCGATGAACAGCAGTCAGCATAGGTGCACGAACCAGGCGTCTGCTTCGGAGGCCCAGACGCAGCAATGTTCGCTGAATAGTACTTTGGGAGACACTTTTGGTAGCCCCTTGGTTCATTTTGGTGGTCAGTTGCTCAACGGTAGCCCGTCTATCTGCCCGAACGCATCTCCGCAACCGTCGTTCGCCTCTGTCATCTATGGCCCGTGGTGCACCACATTTGCCACGTCGCTGATTTTGGACAGTCCCATTTTGCCATGCACGGTACACTTTTACCACGGCGGCACGCGAACAGTTCACAAACTCAGCCGTTTCGGAAATGCTTCCACCCTTGGCCCGAAAGCCAATGATCATGCCCTTTTGGAAGTCGGATAAATCGCTTCGTTTCTGCATTACGCCAACGATTGAAATGTTTTCCGAAGCCCTCACACACCCTTTATATACGCTCAACTGCACTGTGCTGCCACCTGCCTTCTGTGATTGGTTATTTAACTCTGACATGGAAAGTACGTGGTGGTCACATTAATGTGACTGGACTGTGTATTTAACAATTAGAGGTAACCCACGAAACATTAGAAAAGCGCCCCTTTGGGCGTAATGGAAAATCTGAAAACTTTCGGGTTTTTTCCTTCTTCCACCACGTTGTGTGCAATGAATTTTAAAAACCTTTGGAAAACGGAATCTTTATAATCATGGTAGTTTTCAGCTCGTCGTGGAAAAGGAAGAAAACCTGTTTTTGCAGAAGCAGTGCAGGAGGTTGCGTTTCAAGACGCAGAGGACGCAGCTTCAAACATTCAGTCTAGCACTAGCGTCCGGCGTATAGCAGAGACGCTGGATAGACCACATTCAACTACTTATAAGACCTTTCGGATATCTTCCGACATTACCTTTACAATCTTTCACTATTCCAGCAGTTGCTTCCGTATCATTTTGACTCTGGACTCCAGTACTCACTTCAGTCTCTTGCTCCCTGCAAGGTCGATTCAGAATGGCCCTTGAATATCCTCTGGGCAGACGAAACGCATTTTCATTTGGACGGTGCAGTGAATACTCACAACTGCCGAATTTGAGAATAGGAAATTCCGCGCCCTGTGTTAGAAGTTCCCTTGCATTCACCAAAAGTAACGGTATGGTGTGGATTTTTTGCGTCATTTATTCTACACCCGTACTTCTTTGAGGGGTTAAGGTTCACAGATCCAGTGACATGCTCGTTCACTGAGCAGTGATATGCGTTGCTGTTAGAAAACGTCAGTGCCTTGCACGCACAATCTATATCCAAGATGGAGCTCCTCCACACATTTCACGGTGTGCTATAAATAATTTTATACATCATTTTACAGTAGAACGTGTCATTAGAAGGCACATTTCCTAATGTGTGGTCTTCCCGATCCTCAGACCTCAGGGCATGTAAGTTTTGGCTTTGGGGATATTTGAAACATTTGATAAGTCAGGGCAATCAAAGAACTTTAGCTGATTTTAAAGGCAGCATTTCACGCCACGCGCTGAACATTTGCCTGCACACAATTCGGTCAAATGTGGAACGTGCCATCTTGCGATATCAGATGGTAGCTGAAAATGATGGCCATCATGTGGAATACTTTTTGTTTCTTGGCAATGAAATTTGTAAAACTGTAAAAATATTGTAAATATGCGGCTAAATATATAATTTATTAATATAATAACCTCGAATGACGCTATTTGTAACTAATTTTTTTTGTGTTGAAAGAAATTCTCATGTCTTCATTAAGTCCACCACAAAATTTCACAATTTTCTGATCGCTGGTTTCACTTGTAGGCAGCTTTGAAGTAGTTTTTTTAAATATAGATACCCTGTATTTTTAATTCTGAAACTTCGTTAAACCCGAAACATTTGGAAAAACAAAGTGACTACTTTGCGAAATATAAATTTACAACCTGTGACCGTTTAATGAGCAAATTCGGTTTACTGAGCAGGTTTCATAAATAAAATGCCGTACCATATATTAATGAAACCAATATCTATCGAGGTGTTTGGTTAAAATTGAAACTGCAGTTTGAAAATGCAAGAAAGCGAAAATCACTAATTATTTTAGGCAACTGTGGCTTTTGTATTATACATTTTGCGAGAGAAGTGCTCTTGAAAGCTTTTGAATTAATAATAGTGATAGCTTATATTTTAATGTTAAGGTCATAATGCAGACAACAACTCATGCTCCACAACAAACACGGACGATGGTGAAACTACAAGCAAGAAACAATGGTGATGGTCCACGTAGTGTATACAAGATAGCACAGGCAAAATACAAAAAAAAAATCAATAAAATTTATGTATATTTGCTACAGATAGAGAATCACCAGTAGCACAAATCATTTAACCCTGAGGGGAAGTCTTCCGAATAAAGAAAAAGTATTTGTAAATTGTTCCATTCTTTGGCATTTTAAAGTTTTCAGCTAAATTATATTTAGGAAAAAACATTTCCTCTATCAAAAATTTAAGTATGAACTTGCATGGCAGTAATGTGACCTGTATGTAAACTGTATGATTAGTATGGCAGTTATCAACAGGATGACTTGAAATCAACGGGATGACCTCTAGGATACTAATGATATAAGATATTATAATCGCATATTTAATATAATAGAAGTTAAATCATGTAAAACGAGTTTGAAATGCTCTTACTGAAACACGGGGATAACAAATCTGGAAATGTATGTACTGAATCAAAGTAGTTGCTTGTTACAATTAATCCCAGACTTTACTTCATTACTTTTTTCCCTAACAGATATGTTGAAGAAATTGCGCAGTACTAAATTGTTTTTAATAATCTAAAGCACCAACAGTGTTAATCTTGCGAAATATTGATGTTTAAATAGACACATGTGCTACTGAATTTGTGTTTTATTCTTTTGCCAGAAAAAGTGCATAAATCTGCGCAGTGTATACCTGATAAAAAAGTACTTAGTAATAGAACTGTATTACGTGTACATATCCAAACAGCATTCACCATAATGGAAGAACAAATTACGTATTATATGTTTTAGGATATCAGGAAATTAATGAATTAAGTAATACGAGGCAAATGCACTCGGAAGTGCTTGCTGAAATAGCGACTAACTTTTAAGCAACGAAAGCGAAGATGACATCCGTTTCCCTGCTGAATTCAGCAAGGTTTCTGTCATCTGGAGAGGAACTTACTATTAGTTTAACATACTGCAAAGAAAGGCTTCGTAAAACTATGTACCTCACTTCCACATGCCATAGAAATAGCAGCTTGAAAATTTCAATAGCAGTCACAATTTGAAGGTTTGGGTTATATTTCGCTAGTTATATGTGTATCTATATTTATCGCTCCTTTCTGTCGACACTGTTCATGAAATAGTAATTTGCATAACAACAGATTTATCAACAAGGTGAGCAAATCTAATCGAATTATTAGAATATTTAATATAGTGTATATATGTTCATTTTACAAGTTTTGAGAATGGATAAAAAATCTTAACACTGTAATGTCATTATGGCTGCATAAACGACCACTTGACTCGGATCCTAAACTGGCTCGTCGAATGAGAATCGAAACTACTGGATGTAACTCAACTGAGAATCTGTTACTTAGAAAGTAACTCTGACAGTTTGCAATGGAAGTTATGAGAATCGTATAACGAGATAAATTATAAGTATCTGTAAAATTGCGAAGTAATTATTATTCTAATATGAAGTCATAGTAAAAACACAAATCTTTTGCAACAGAACATCTAAAATAGCAAGATTTGTTGCTTGATTTTTTTATATTATTACGCAAAATCTTCTGCTTAGGAGAGGAATGCCTTCGTAGGACGTCTTGAGGGAAACTGGTTCGTATACATGTTATACATGGGGGAAAACCATGAAAACGCCCATGAAGCCAGCCCGTTCGCAGGATTCTAACTTCGGAACGAACTACCAGTGCTCAGTGACTTTACCGCTCGGCCGCTGGTAGGCAACATTTGCTATCGACTGAAAAGTTAGATCAGATGCTCATCAAACTTTAAAACTTACTGAACTGAAAGATAAAATTGTTAATAGTAATGATTACAAAACATCCAGACTTGTCAAACTAAAACTTATATAAATAATCAATGATAGAAAATTGAGAAAAGAATTACAAGAACTGAACATGGAGATAAGACATGAATTAGAAATCGTGAAACATAAAGTTGCATCTAATTCTAATCTTTTCGAAAGCATGTTGTTAGGAAATTAGAAAAAATAAAAACTTGAAAGGTATGCATACCATAACCACACATTATATATTGCGATGCGGCTTAAATAGAATTGCAGCATGTTTATATCAGAAATGTAATCAGCCCGGCTGCTGTATTGCCTACGCAAGTCAAAACTTGACCTCAGTAATTGTCTACTATTGAAAGAGAGGATGCTCCATCGTATGCAGTCTAAAGAAATTCTGATCCATGGCTGAACATACTGTTTGTATTTCTTTACCGTACTTAAAAAAATGTAAGCTGCAATCGTGTAGATTACAGTGCTGACTTTTGTCTTACAAAAGCACGTTATCGACATTGTCAAGTATAATGAGGTATACATTATTCAGAGTGATGGAAGAGTATGTATTGTTTTCATACACGGAGTAGAAAATATTTAAATACTTGATGACATGAAAAATTCATGGGAATGTAGGATTAAATTTTCAAATGTGTTGCTCTCTTTAAAGCTTTAAACAGTTCAGCAGCTTTCTTTTATCTGATTACTCAATATTTAACATGATAAATAAATTGAATATTTTATACGAAAGGATTATGATTTCATTTTTTTTGCTTCATGTATTGCTTTAAGAATATACGGGAGGTAAATATTTTGCTATGCAAGTCATGTGTAAGTAATTTCATTTATTTATTTGTATAATCTTAGTGAAACAGTTATGAGATCTGTGTTAGTAAATGTGATGATCAATTGTAAAATGCTTAAAACCTTCAGCATTCAGTCTTAATATTTAGTTATAATCTTAGACGCAAGCCGCAGTGTCTGGTTCTTAAATGTGTTAAATTACGAAGTAAGTATCGTTATATATGTAAATAAGCAAGTTAGTTAGAGACTGATTTTTGGTGAGAGAAGTTGACCAGTTGTTATAATGTTTTGAAAAAAATCAGCAGTTTTGTATGGTAAACATATGTTCTTTTTACAAGGGTTGTGGCTGTGAATAAATCAAAAAGCTTACTTTGTAGTATCATTATGAGTGTGCTTAGCTACGGATCCTCCAGTTCCACTCTGGAATAGAGAAATGTGTCTCACATATTGCAAATGCAAATAAAAAATATATGCAAGTGTATGCAAAACACACGTATGAGAGTTTAAAATAATACAAGAACTTGTATCTAAATTCAGAAATTTTTAAAATTAACTTGCAATTATCTTATTACTTTGGCCTTGATAATCGCTGAAGTTCAGATTTTATTCTCATATGTTTATTAAATAACTAGTCTGCAAAGAATACTGTTTTGCCGCTATTATCCAAAGACAACAACATGGTATTGTAGAATCATTAGGTTATTTCGAAGCAGGGGAGATGAAACATGTGCAACGCCTTCGCCGGTACTCGAACCACGGACCTCTGGAATACGCGCCTAGCGTGCTGACCACGAAGGCACGCGAAGGCACTAAACTACGAAGGCACGCGAAGAAGGCGGGAGAAATACCTTATGTACTCCCCCTTTTAAAGGGCGACTGGGGTTCAAGGGACCCAGTCGCCAAATCCAGGTGGTAAAGAATCATCATCCGCCACCTTTTTAGTTCAGACGCCAGAGTAGAGTTATTAGGCTATTTCGAAGCAGGACAGATGAAAAATGTGCAACATCTTCACCGGGACTTGTACCACGGACTTCTGGAATATGCGCCCAGCGTGATGACCACTACACCACGAAGGCATGCGAAGAAGAAAGGAAAAATACCTTATAGTATAAAAGATAACGTACAAAAAGTTATAGTCGAAATAAATTTATAAATATAAATTTTATTCTTAAAATTCACTAATCAGAAAGATAGGTAATTTGAATTTTTATTGGATTTGTAAACAAATTTACCTTTTAAATGGGAAAGA
>KK119283.1:73123-121071 GCA_000611955.2 Stegodyphus mimosarum | reverse complement strand
TATATATATATATATGAACAAGAAAGAAAGAAATTACACACAAATATTCTTCTAAAGTTGTAAATTTTCTAACTACACTCGTGTGTAAACTTAAGAGAATTTTCACATTATGTGAAATTTCTGAAAATCTAAGGGATAGACTTTAATGAAAATTGGTGTAAACACACGTCTATAAAAGACAACGAGATGTGCCATTCAGAAATCATGTTACGTACGCATGATTGTCATTGAAGCTCACAGTGCTGGAATGTCTAAAATCTCCAATGTGATTCCAAACTGAAAATTAGTGTGACACGGAATATGGTCCCCTTTCACAGCCAGGTAGGATTCTGTTGTAAAGTATTTTTCATATTCCTATAAGATAACCAGTATCCAGACAGACACTAGAATATTTTATTGCACCCGACGTACTTGGTAAAAATTATGAAATCTAGGAAATAAAATTTATAAGTTAGACTTTTAAAGCCATTTGAATAGTTTAACCAAAAGTTAAAACGATGAAGATTACAAACGAAGGAAAAAAGAGATATGATGAATATTAATTTTATCGACCAGAATAGTACTTTCTCCCCCGTAAATCCTTTTTGCATAATGTTTAGAAAATGGTATCCTTTCAGATTGCAAGAACATAATTAAACTATTATGCTTGAGGAATGAAAACCAGTTTGAAGTCCATTAAAGAACAGAATGCGACATGGACTAGGCAGAATAAATCTCGAAGTCATTAAATATGGATGAGATGTTTTGAAATAAACAAATTCTCAAAATCCTAAACATTATAATTGTAGAATTCTAGGGGTTTGAATAATGCCAAAATTATTTGTTCTTTTTAAAACAATTATTGACATTTTTAAATATTTTAATAGAATTTATAATATCTACAGCTGAATGCCTAGGTATAAGATTATAACTACCTCATAGTTCTTATTTCGCTAATATAAATTTGCTCCAGGTATAAACATATTAGGATTTCTGAAAAAAAGCTTTAGTGTGGTAAACTTTTAAAATGTGCATTATTATGCGAAAACTATTGATTGCAGAAGTGCAAATAATCTATGGAAGGATATAAAATATATGTCAATCTAAGTCGTGTATTTCAAACAATTCAACGTGTTAATAGCATAAAATATAGAAAACATTCTCTGGGATTATACTTACTCACCAAGTACTAAACAAGAATAGAATTTACTTCCTTCATTTTTAAACATTTCCACAATACTGACACACGAAAGTATATAATCAAGAAAAAATATATACTAAGATAGTTTCATTTGTCAGAATTGGTCGGCATTAGTTTCATATAAAAGCTATATTTTCCTGTGAAATTGACATTAAGTTTTAATATTATGTATGTATAAAATTCATACTAACGTTACTGCATTTTCTTTTATAACTGTAAATTCAGGAAAAATGCTAATATTCAAAATATTCTTTAGTTAGCTGTGAATGTACTGAGAGAAATTGAAGATAGTAGTTAAGCCTTTAACTAGTAATTTTATAAACACAGATTGTGAAATGAAGGTATAATCCCCAAAAATTCAGTTATTCGAGGAATATGTAACATCGCAATGGACAGACGTAGCAACACTGGTTATATCGTGTGATTTGACTAACAGGAACTTCGATCAGTAATTCAACTTATCAGAAGGAAGCACGGACTACAGTAAATTATACTCATAAAGGTTTGACAAAATTGTGTCATATAGGAAATTAGGATATCCGGCCCAAACATAAAATCTGAGTTAAAAACTTAACGCATGGAAGAAGCACTAATCCTTTAATAACACTGATCAGAAAGAAGACTGACTGTGAATTTTTCAGCTCACTGTTACAGTGGCCAAAATATCTACTTGATGCTAACTTTGGCAAGGAAACTGAAAATAAAAACTTGAAAGATATGTAATTAACACTACTACACTCCAAATATATAACTAAAAAACTGAAAGTTTTCAGGTTATATATTAAGCCTATAAGAGCTTTTTTGTAACATTTTGTGCATTACGTTTATTTATTAAATATCATGGGCTTCCCGTTTAAACCATAAAGTTCAATTCAACAGGAGTGTCACAGAATAACATACAAAGACATATCTTTAAAATTTCCGATACAGAGTCTTGCGCGCTGGAGATAAAAATATTCTTTTTTTCGGCTTTAGCGTGGTATACGTTTAAAATGCACATTATTATGCTAAAACTACTGCCATTGCATGCTTTGAAATCATTGAGTTGTTAATTAAAAATTCTTTAATGTTTTACAAAATATGAAATTGATAATAAAACGAATTCTAAAACCAAATTTGGGTTGCCAGATGCCCATATTCCAGTGCAGTACTGCATTATTCAAAGTTTGATGTCTCTAGGTCCCATTGCTTTTTCAAAGTGTGAGAAACATGCATACATTCTTTCAGATTCTTCATTAGTTAATTTCTTTAAATATAATACAGCGCTCTAATATTTGTTGGCAACAATTTGGAAAGTGAAACGCCGTTTATAGCGAACTAACGCAACACGCAAAAACGAAATTAATAGTCCTTCTGGGAAACTGATTCTTCGGGCTAATAAATAAAAGCCACACAGGTAAAAAGAGGCCAACCGGAATTCGTCTTTACATTATAGTAGGAAATGTCTTTCTTATTTAAATATACTTTTTTTTCAGTTTTCTGGTTTGCGTTTTGTTTGAAGATAATCAGCCTACTGCTTTCACATATTCCTTTCACGCACCACGCACTTTATTTAAACTTCAGATGAAACTGCAATTACTGACACCCGTTTGCACTCGCTAATAGTACCAGAATATATATTTTTCGTATTATTTTAATTTTTGTGAAGAGATTTGTATTCTTATTAATGCCTTCAGGTGAAAGGTTGAGCTAAGCAAACTCTATGTACAGTAATGAATTGAAGGAAGTAACAGAACTCGAGTTATTAAACACATCATCCATACAACGTGTCCACCGATGCCAGAAAGGAATTGCTAAGTCCTTTCATGGGACAGATAGCCCTATTAAAGTCTAAATGAGGTTGCATAGAAAACTATGAAAGGGGTATTTTTAAGAAGATGAGTTCCAACAAAAACACTGGCAGGATTCTTACAAGGATAGCTCATTTGCCTTCTTGAAGTGCGTCATTTGTAGTCTCTCTCCCGCCGATGGGCATTAATGAAAAGGAGAAGAGGCGCCCTTAAGGAGGGAATATTTTGCCGAGTCATCCTTTGCTTTAATTCGCTCCATTTGTTCGTCCAAATAACCTCGAAATTTTGCCATTAGTTTGCCTTGTCCTGGTTTCTAATTAGGGAGACACATTTATTTGATTGAAAGTGCCTTGAAGCATAAACCAGAGTATTAAATCGAAATTCTGCATTTCAGCTTTTTCACTCATTCTTTTTTCCTAAATCCTGCCAGATTTTGCAAATGGAGATGAGCTTAATGGAGAAATTCTCTGCTTAATAGTCCTGTCATGTAAATTCATAGACTCATAATTTGGCAAACTAAAAACATTCCCCAACTTATGAGTCTTAATCAATTCCCTGGTTTTTGTTAGCAAAATAACCAGGTTTATCATCAGCCAATAGTGTTTCCTGACTTTTAATAACTTCCAATATTTTACTTTTGGTATTATGCATTCCTCAGCATTTATTCAGACCTAGTTTATATAAAGTTAGGATTAGTGTTAAATGTGTTATGTTATATTTATAATAAAAGGAGGAAGAGTAAAATTATTTGTCAGTAAACAACAACATTAATAGCTGTGCTACCCTTTTATTGTTTATTTGCAGATTGCTAATTACTAGCATAATAACAGAATTACTTTAGGGTATCATTTTCATTTACAAGTTTACAAATCCCGTTATATTTACTTATTTTAGTAGAAGGAAGAATCATATTTATCTTCTGATATTTGTTTAATACATTTAATATTAATTAACATTTACATTTATGCATTCGTTTCGTTCATTTCCATGATTTTCAAACCGGTTATTTGTTTTCACTTGAATAACAAAACAAAGTAATAGAAATTCAAATACTGATCTCTTTTAAGATGTTTATTAGAAAGGGAATAAACAAAGATAGTCCAAAAGAAAACACATGGAATTTTGTCTCGAAATGTTTTCGTGTAACACGCTTACAAAAGCACTCTATTTGTTTCCGGAAACAGGAAATATACTATGTAACATATGAATATAAAGGAAAATAAACTAATATGGAATATTTCAGTTCTTTTATTTAAATTTAACATCAAAAAATATTTCTTTCCCAATTCAGAATGCGTTTTCTAAGAAGAGAGAATTAGATATTACAACATGTTTAATTTTTCTGTTTGTGCAAAACCCGTTAGAAACGTTGTGCTGAATGTGTAAAATTAAATTTAAGTCTTAAAGTTTCAGTTAAAAAACTTAGGCTTTATTTTATTTATAAGACGTAATATGTCTTTAAATCTAAGTCCCCCTTCTGTCTGAGAATTTTGAAAATCTGCTCTTTAGTAAAGTAAATGAAGTATTTCGAAATAATTTGTCTATTTTGAGCTGTCTTCTCCACAAACTTTTCTCAATCTATAAAATCGGTTTAAACCATGCAATCATACTACAGACAAAATTTTAACATATTAAATATCAGATGTATATTGTTTGAATATAACGCAAGCATGTAGAGACATGAAGCTTTTTTGGAGCAGGAAACGGGAAAAATGAGCAATGCCCTCACCGAGCCTAGAACCTGGATTCTCGAATACTAGCCGATTATGCCGAGTTACACCACGAAGGCATGCAGGAAGGAGGGAGAAAATACCTTATATACTCCCCCTTTTGAAAGGCCACTGGGGATTTGGGACCCAGTCGTCAAATCCTCAACAATCATCATCCACCACGTTTTTTTAGTTAGCACACCACTGTAGAGTCATTTAGCTTTTTTGAAGCAACAGAGTTGAAAAATGAGCAGTGTCCTCTCCGAGACTCGAGCCTGGAACTATGGAATAGGGCCGAGAGCGCCGTGTTACACCACGAATGCATGCAGAACGGAAGGAGGAAATACCTTATAAGCCTACCATGATAAGACAGAAATGAAGGAACAATATTTTAACTGCGGCTGATTCAAAAAAAACTTTATGGTTTAAATCAGGAAATTAGATTTAAATATCAAAACTTTGCAAGAAAAAATACATAAAAATTCTCTCTAAATCTATGAAATTAGTCTACTTAAAATCATTAATTAGGAAACATTCATATCAAAGATTCGTAATGTTTTACAAAAAACCTGTGTTAAATATCTGAATAAGAACATTGTTTTATCACTATTCTTGATAAACATAAATTATGCATTTTTTGTTTAATTTAAATTAATTTGATAAATTATGTTATTCGAATCGTGAAGATTATTAGAATTTCCTGGCAGAAATTGACTTCAATTGCAAGAGAAAAGTTGTGTCCAGACCGGTTTCCAGCAGCGCTGCTCTCTGTGCTGTCAGTACAACTGGCTCTCTGGATGAATAAGCATATAAATAGTTTAAAGCTAAACATAGTTTTAGTTGTCGTTTGGGAGAACACCTTTGTTGGCGCCCTCCTAAACTCGGTGCGACGGCCTTGGCATCGAGTTTATCATCTATGATTAGGCTGGCCCTATTCTAACGCACATTTGAATTATTTCTAAAACTAAAATTAGGAAGACACGCCAAATGTTCAGCAGTTTTTAAATTAATAAAATTTTTATCTAGTGAAGCCTAATTAATGAATTAATAGTAAAGCAATTGCTTTTGACAAATATCCGTTTTTTTATTCGTCATTCCATTTACTTAAAGGAATACTTTCTTACTAAATTTATTTTGCTACGAATGGCCTTGTAATGAAAATAACATCGTTGTTAGTTCCACGGTTTTAGCTATAATTATGCATTATTCTTACACGTGCTTAATAGACATAATAGACCATCATTGTATAGAAAGAGGAAACCTCAAATAGCATTTTGCTTCTTTTTAACAACACATGTATATGCAGCTGAAAACTTCATTATTACAGAAGGATTACAGAAGGATTATTAAAACGAATGACGTTACTAAAAGTCATTCGTTTTAAGATAGTTTTAAATAAAGCGAATGCATTCAACATTGAAACGTGCAGCAACCATTGAAACGTTACATGCTGAAGCAGTCCTGCAAAATTTGGAAACAATGAATTTACATGTACCTAACATTTGTTTATGCTAACAATATCATGCTTCTTTTTTCAATGCATACAACTTAATACAAAGATATTATGAAATTTTAGGTAACGCTTCTTGTCATCTTCGACTGACCTGGTTTTGAACTACTTTTCCCGCCTTTCTCTTGAGAAAACGCTACAGATCTTAATCTATATTGAGAGCGAGCGACTATGAAACTGAGCTCTGGCCTTGTATCCAGTTGTGGTGAAACCATAAGGAATTGTATAGGTTAATGAAGGTATGCAATGATCTGATTTCTGTGAGCAGGATGATGCGCCATGGAATTCAAAATATACAATTTTAGAGCTATATGGCAGAGTTCGAAACACTTTGTTCTTCTTCGAGTGCACAAATTAAGAGGCCTTCGGCACCTTCAAAACTTAAAATTGCTAACATATTCGCTACGTTATGTTTTAATCCTTCGAGTGAATATTGCAACGCGAGCGAATCTCAGTTATCATGAACTAACTATTTTTATATATTTCCAAATGTAGCAGAGATTCTACATAATATGCTTCTAGAATTTGATACAGTTATTAGAATCTATAAAAGAAGGTGCCCCAAAGCAGTAATATTATGTATCAGTTATAGTGTTTCATGATCTGTCCTTTTCAAGACCAGTGTTATAGAAGTAACTTTCCAGTCGAATGATTTCGATACGTAAAATATTTGCGGCCTTTCTGTTGAAGTTTGCTAATTTCGTAAATAAAGGTCTAATTTATTTGTAGTAGAGATTCTTTTAATGTTCATCGCCAGAAGTCTCATCTAGCGGTCTGTCTTTACATGCTTTCCCACTTGACTGTTTACCTTCAGACCTGATGGTGACAGTTGCCTTGACGTCCTGTCTTCGACACTCAAGTAGAAACTTGTAATTATGTTGCAAAGATGTTCTTCTAAACACCTATAAACAACATTTTATACACTTTGTTTTGTTGCGGACTTTCTGATATTTAAAAGCATTCAGGGATGTTAAAACAAACAAAAATCTTTAGTACTTTGAGCTGGTTTCATACAGACTCAGTTAGAATTCCAGAAATCGTTTTGTAGTGTAATGGTACAGGCTTTCTTTATTTTATGTCTTTCTAATTGTTTTTCTTTTTTCTGAATTGTCTCATGTAACTTCTAATACGCAACGACTGACAAATAGCCGTGTCTTTTTATTAGCCATTCAGTTCAATATATATCCTAACTATTCTGATAGTACTGGTTTTGTGTGACACACTACAAATTTCATGACAATTTTATAATAAGGATTTCTTTTCGCTAAGGCAGTGGATAATTGTATTTTTATTCAGCACCAGTCTTGTATTATGTCATTTTAAACTCTATAGTTAACAGGTTCTTTACAGGCTTTAAGAGTTTGTATTCTTCACAGCACGTAAAACAATGTAATTTTATTGGACAAAATATACATTTTTGTTCTTTAATAATGCACTTATTCAGTTAAAATCTCATAGAATATTTTATGGATTATATCACAAGTTTGATGTATTAAAATGAAAAAAATACGAAGTATAACTGAAACACATTTTCATTAGCGTTTATCAGTTAGAATCAGTAAATTTGAATAGCTGCTGCCATCAATAGGTGAATGCAGAAACTTTAAGTATTTTGAATAGATATTTCAATTCAAATTGATAAACGTATGTTATATCTGTCGAAGTTTTCCAAACTTTTCTGAATAAATATACCAAGAAACATAAAATAAAATAGCATTTTCGAATAAATATAACATAGTAAAAGGATATTATTTATGGTAATGTTACATTGAACATAAGATACAGAGGAATAAAAGTTGAATAGGTGCAATTTAGTTAGATCTACTCTTTTATAAATGTAAGATGATAGGAGAATGGCTCTATCTAATTTGTGTCTGATGAATTTTGGACTATTGTTGATCTTAATAAACTGCATTTTTTTAATATTAGAGTAAAGCGCATTTTCTAGTAAAGATCTTCCTATAGTTAGAGTAGTTCTAATATTTTCTTAAAAACGATCTTTAATATCAGTAATTTTCCCATTCAACTAAGAATGTGTGGGAAGCTTCATATTTACTTGAACTTCATTGGAGTTGACGCCTTTAATTGTATCTGACTTAGAAGATTAATTCAGGAAATAAATACACAAAGCATTAATTAAAATTTTTTATCACATATACGGAATTTAAGCTACCCAACAGTTACGTTATGATATACCACATTATTGGCCAAATGCACTCAATATCTTCCTGAGTACTATTGACGTATATACTAGAGAGGATTTGTTAGGCATATTTTCATCTTTATGAAATCTCTGTACAAGTTATCAGGTATTTTCTCACTTCTTGTCGTGTGCTTTCGGCGAGTAATTGGAAATGTGTTCCAGTAAGTTAATAGTTCGAATTCCAGAGAGGACAATCCTAATTTTCATGCTTTCAACTTCAACAAACTTAGACTCAGAATGTGCATAAAATATAGTGAACAACACTCCATTACCACCAGGATTTGGCATTTGGGACTTTTCCGTCCTAATCGCCCCTTAAATGGGAAAGAATGTAAAGCATTTTTCCTTCTTTACCTTATGCCTTCGTGGTGTAATTGGAAGCAAATCAGAATAGTTTCTTTTAGGTTCGGAATTCAAATCCCAATGAGGCCTTCTCTCATTTTTTATTTGTCCTGCAGCAATAGCTACCTAATAGATGTTAAAACATTTTGTTATGCATACGAGGTCTTTCTGAAGCCACAGAAGGCCTGAGGAATAAAGTATTATTCCTGGTGAAAGTGACTTTATAACAGAAGAATGTCAGCTCATAAACATAAACGTCTGGTTACAGACACTCTTCAGATGGAGAGAATTCTTTAAATTAATAAACAGATAAATAATTTTTGTAAAGTATCAATAACTCGAGATGCTACTAAAAAGCAGATTCAATTTTCGAGTAGATTGGATCTCTGTTTTCCTTCTTTGATAAGTAAACTCATTTATAATTTTAGCTCAAAGCTTTAGGCGCGTAAGAGCAAAATTAAAACAAAAGAGGAAATTTAAAGCTACCGAATTTCACACGATTTCAGAAAATGTGTTTATGTATGAAAGAAATATGTAGTATGTACAAGGATGAAAACAATATTTAATTTTCATAAGTTATATGATAACATCACATTTAAATTGCTATCCGATTGATGGGAATGATCTTAATGCGACATCAGAGCAAAATCTAAATAGACAAATCTTGTATTAATAACACATGTTACCAACACGGACCTTCACACAAACGTTACAGCGATTGTCCGTGCTTTCAATGAAGTGATCAAGATCAACTATCGGAAACACTAGCAATGACCATTCTTATATTGGGGCAGTTTTTAACTATTTGAGACTGGTTTGAGGAGTAAACGTGCAGAGTCGTTACGCAGAGGAGATCCCAAAGAACTTCAAAGGTATTAAACTCGGGGGAATAAAATTGCTATTTTACATTAGAAATGCTTTTGCTCTCTTCAGGTATTCGTTAGCAATGTTGGATCTTTGACTGACATTATAATACATTCCAAACTCAAAAGCAACTATTACAACGTAGAATCTCATAATTAGGTGCAAGACTTCATCCCGATACTCTAAAGCACGCAAAAGAAATCATTCTTCTTCAGAGATTGTAGAAGTACAGGGAGGTTAATACGGCCGATCAATACCAGTATAATCAATGGTGAATTTTTTGTATCACTTCAACTGCCTACTTCAACCTGTACTTCAGAGCGGGGTCCCACTGAAATTCTAGATCATATCACGACGCTACCACCTTTCAATGTGTGATGATCTGGGCGCGATTCCGTATTCCACATATGAACATAAACACTTGACACTAGGGGATACACTCCCTTCTTGTAAAGCGCATAGTACTAGCCCCAATTGTCTTACTAAGTGACTTTGCAGGTTTGGATGTAATAATTGTGGAGGTCGCTCGCCTATTTGACTTTACTACTATAGAAAGATATAGATCTTCAGAAAGGTGTAAATTCTTGGTCGGTCGGAAAGAGGTCTTCGGACAACTATTCGATATTTGGGAATTGTTTGCACATTCAAGACATCGCCGAATGATTACATGCTAAGGAAACCAGCTACATCTTTGATTAAAGATTCCCTTGAAATGCGTTGGACGGCGCTCGCCTATGTGCCGTTTGTCTTCTTTCCGCCATTGAAACATGAATTTTGGAGGGAGTTGTACCTGAGAGTGAAGTGCCGCTTGGGAGCGATGCTTGAATGTCACGTTGCGGTTAATTACAAACTACGTGGATAAGCGGCTTACTGTTACCACAAATAACTACTCTGTGCGTCTGTATTGCTGCTGTTCCAGAACGCCAGTTGCTGGCTTTATTTTAAGTCGCACGAAATTGCAAACCCCCTTCTATTCCTTTTCTTTATTTACTTTATGGTAATTAGGTTTGTTGCGTTAATTTATTTTAAATTAATAAATGTTCTGTTTGTTGTTGAAAACGCTCATTCACTGGATTATTTCATTTCTAGATTCGAAAATATGAACAACGACATCATCAAAAGTTATCCTACAGAACTTTTAAGCAATTCATGTCAACATTTTTATAAACTTCCTCAAACCTTTAAAATGCTGGCGTCTTCAGCGACTCCCGAGTTATGTAAGTTCAGACATCAGTCGTGATTGCCTCTAATATAAGATACTTGCATACTGCCATCTGCATCCAAAGCGATTTTCAGACATTCAAAGTCAATTACGCTTTCGCAAAGTGCTAACTTCTGGATGTTGAAATTTTGGAAGCTAAAGCTGATTAGAACAGTTGATATGCTATAATATTATGTCTCCGCAATACTACCTGTCCTTCATAAACATCCCATTTACAAAGTACGGAACATAAAAATAAATATGATGACAAATATTAGGATGAGGTTTCTGTCCTTTAACAGATAACCATTTAAGTGCCATGCCAACAAACATGGTATATAGTGTAATAAATAGGATGTTGCTTTTAAACAAGTTGTTGAAATGTTTCGATATAATTATTATTCGCGAGCAACTAGAGGTATTTTTGGTAGCCCACAAGAGTAAACATGCATTAAATATTATGTACGAATTTGTTAACAGCAACGTTATCATTATAACGTTCGATTTATAACTCTGAATATTATTTTAATAATCATGCAGATTGATAAATATGTATAACAGCTCACACAGCATTACCCTCACCTCAGTCTTTCAAAAGTATATGTTTTATTTCCTTAACGAACAGTTCAAGTGTGTCTCGGGTAGTTTTGAAATCTAGCTTAATAATCTAGAAGTTAAGGCGAAGTGCTTGAGGACTTGATAATAATTATCTTTATAAAACTTTCAAGTCTGCTACAGCAAAAATATTCACATTTGTGTTTTGAAAGCAAATAATTTTTAAAAATTTCAACTGTCTTCGATTCAAAATTATCATTCAGAATCATTTGTTTTAGAATAAAATTAACTTAGTGTGTTAATTGCTCCTTATGACTTGCTTCAACCATACCATTATATATTTCAGTTTTACTCTTTCCAAAATAACTAAATTTGGACAGACAAAAATGCATTTGATTATTATGGTGTATTTAAGCTTTTATTATATTCACAATTAATATTTACATACAACATTACTGCAATCAGAAACTAGTTCCGTTTCGTTTCTGAACCGTCAAACATTATGAATGCAATCTAAAATGAATGAATCTATTTTCAAGCCCGGGCAAACATTTGAAACTTAGTCCTTAGCAACTATTCGATTTCACGGAGTGTATTATTCTTTCCCAAAACCAAATTAAACAAGCGCCCCCAACATTTTGTTCCATCCCATGCTCTAACGTAGGTCTAACTCGCTTGGAGTTTCCGCACTCAGGAAGTATAATTGAATTTCCCGGACAGTCTAAAGCAGCTCATAATAAATTATTCGCTCAGCGCAGAATAAGTAACTAGTTGCAAATAAATGACTGCTTTTAGCGCAGTCGTTATTGGCGACCTGGCCACTGCCAGATTCATTTGTTAAAATGTCCTCTTTAATGAAATTTTTCTACTCCTGGCATATCGAGAGGAATTTCTCAGAAAGTTTTTCTTTTTTTTATAGTGAGACTGAACAGAATAGAAAAGAAGAAAAAGCAGAGTAATCTTAATTAGTTTTGTAGAAGAATGTGAAGCAAAATTAGATATTTTCCCCTTTAAGGCAGAATTTACGGCATGGAACTTTTTAACTGCTGGGATATTAATGTACCTAGTATGTAGAAGACATTCCACGTTAAGTGTTCGCTATTTGTTAAAGGCCCGCCTTAGCATAGCTTTCGAATCAGGAAAAGTTGCTGAATAGTTACTACTTTAAATTTTACCCTCGTTTCCAAGTAAAAGGTTTTTTTTTAATAACGTACTAACATAAACAGATTTCTTTGTCTTTAACAGAGCCTTTTTAAGCGCTGCCAAAAGTTTGCGAGAATGCGAAATCTCAGTTAACTGTTTTACAAGATACACGAGCGAATTTTGGTGACATTTTATCTGAAATTACACGGTTTTTGAACTTACTCATGCAGATAAAAGCACGATTAATTTCGGTTTCCTGCTTAGAGTATTTCGTTAACAAATGCTTTTGGACTAAGGTTGATGTATAATATATACCTCGAACGAGAACCTTTTATTTCTACTTTTAAGCTCCAAAGTAATTTGTAAAAGAAAGGTCCATTTAGAAGGTCGGTTTTAAAAGAAACCTTATATTCAGTATTTTCAAAAGGATGAATTTTAAGTAAATGTTTAATTTTAGTTAGATACATTACCGAACAATTATTCTGCATGATTATCTAGACATATATTTGTGTTCACAAATGAAATCCCTTAAATGTTTATTTGTTTGGGATAAGTTTTGATTTAAGCATTGCTCATCTTAAATAAAATTCTGTACAAGCTTCTAAATTATTCAGGAAATAAAAATGAATCTAACTTGCCATATTTGCCAGTTAGTTACGTTTCTGCTTCGTTTCGGTACAAGCTTATAGAATATGCAGAGTTAGGCATTTTGGACCATCTTTTTTTTACACAAATAAGAAGTACACTGCGTGCTGTAGTACTTACGAAATAGCAACTAATTTTTTTCTGTTTCTTTTCTTTCTTTTCTTCAATGGCGGACCCTCACTCGACTTCGGTTTGGCCTCTACTAAGGCCAGAAATAGTGGTCACTTTATTTTGAAGCACTCAATAAGTGGGCCACCTTTGACTCATGAAGGGACGGAGAGTTACAGCAATGCTTTCTCCGGAATTCGAAACCAGGTCATTTGGTGTCGCACCCTTTGGCTCCTCTAAACACTATATTTTCTGGGCGGCTAATTTTCGTTCATTGTTTTGTGATGTGTATGTTAAGAATTAAAGTGTCCACAAAATAAACTGTGTTTAATCTGAAATAAGATCTTTTTTTAGCTAAGACAGCAACAAACGTCATTAAATATTTCCTATTAACATGGAAAAATATAATGAAATTTTTCTTACTTCTTAATGAATATTACAATTATAACAGAGCCTGCATTTTTCAGTGGATTTTGACACCATTTAATAGTAGAATTTTATTGATTAGATAATTTTGTGGCTTTCACCACCAGGGCGTATTGTCCTAACGAAGAACTATCAAAAGAAGTAGTTAAATACGATTTGCAAAACGAAAGTACTTAAAATTTCGTTGATTTTTAAGGATTCTTTATGTTGAATATGATGTGTGAATGTTCCATTTTAGTATATGAGCTGGAGAGAAGTACATATTTAATAGTTTCAGCTTAAATAAAGATATATTAGAAGTTCTACGACCTTCAACAAAATGCGTATTTTAATACTGGAAAGATTATTACTAAATTTAGCATTTTGTGTGCTCTTTTAAGATATAGGGACAAATTTTTTATCCTTTATAAATTTTTCATAGCGAATGAGTAACAACAGAACGTCGATATATTGAAAAAGAAACGTTCTCTGTGTAAGTTACAAAAACGTGTACTATTCTGAAATCGAAACTAACAGATTCTTCCGGTTAAGGCTAAATTTCAGATCTGTATGCTAAAATCGAAATGAGTGAATTACAGGTTTTAGATAATAGTATAATAGTTATTTTAGTAGCTGGTAATAAATGCGATAAATACATGATTGCCAAAGAAGTTCATGAAAATGTGAAAAATTCTGACAAATTCATTACAATAAAGAGAAAAGTTAATGAATCACTAAATGTACACAAAGCTTAGAACGACACAGTTGTTAATAATTCTTATGTCAATAGTAACGGCAAAAAGTAAAACTACGTAAACTACTTAAATTGAATAGAAAGCTTTTTGATTCTCAGTTAACCAATTATTTGCCATTTTGGGCGCAATTTAAAGACATACATGAAGCTAAAGAATTATATGATTGTGACAAATTTCCAATATTTGAAACAAGCTGTAGAAACTGAAACTCGAGCTAACATTTATTAGAAAAGTTACCCAATAACTTCAGAAAACTCTGAAAGCTTCTCGAGCGTTGAAGGGATTTATAGAGACAAAGATATTCTTATCGGAGTGCATGCCAGGGAATTTGTTTAATTAATTACAGCAAAAGTACGAACTAGGCGTAAAACAGATTATCATGCTACTTGTTTACTAAGGTAGAATACATTTAAGGTCTGTAGAATCCATGAGGCTTGATGTAGAAAGTATTTCAGCCTCGCTGTACCTCATAATCCAATCCTGCTTACATGATGATAATTTATGGGCATGGCAAAGATACGATGTTGTTGAAAAGAAAGCTTCTAATAGTGATACGATTTCCACAAAGTAAAATTTGAAGCTGTTAATGAACTTTCTGAAGAGGGAGGACATGGGTAAAGAAAGATTACAGTTAACCAGATCAGGCTTTGAAAGTACTAACCTAAAAGATAAAGAGAAAATTCAAGGAAAGGTTAACAAATACCGTATTGCGGCTGGTTTGTTAGGTGCTAAAGAAATGTCGTGCTTGTTCTGTGGTAAGTCGCATGAAAGTAGAGTCTGTATAATCGCGAGATCGTTCTCCAGCGGGGAGGGTCGGATCACACCTGTCTAACTGCCCAATATGACGGCAAAGTACAGGTGTTCCCGTCTTCAGTTCCCCTGTGCATTGCTAGCTTTCTCTTAATTCTTATTACTTAGCATGGTTCAATGCAATGCATATGAAACTATATATTTATTTAAATCATAATACCACAATAACTGTCGAAGTATTGGGTGATATTCTGTAACGAAATTAGTAATTAAATCGAACTAGTGCATAATATTTAAAAATAATCTTTATTCCTTAAATTAGGGTCAAGTTGCAACCTGCAGACCTAGTAGCAGGCTTCCAGTGGAAGAAATAAAATTGCTTATAGCGAATGGATTCTATGTCTGTAAGGACAACAATCGATTCATTTCCCTTTACATATATTAAGGCCTCAATTTTAGCTAGCAAAGCGGAAACAAATACATAGATCGGATTAGATAATTAGAATGAAATTTTAGTAGTTGTAAGTAGTATTATCTTTGGATTTTCATTAACTATTCTAATGGTACAAATCTTTATGAACGCCGCTGCATGCAAGAAACGATTTAAGTGATAAATATTCTAACAGTAAACGTTCTGCCCTAAGAAATAACGTGCATCATTTAGAATAACAATGGAGATCTGATTTTTCAACTTTAAGCCCTTTTTTAAACCCTAGAACTAATAATGTTAGTATATTTGTCATTAATTCCACTAGCAATTTCTGTTCTAAATGCTAATTTCGGTAACGAAATATTGTTTTCGTTGTTATGCTTATGGTGAAGCCTATTCAAATACTGTAATGGACGAAGATGGCAGCTCTGAAAACCCGCAAAATATAATTATCGTAGAGGTCAACAGAACATTATCATCACCATTAAAATATATACATGCATGGTTTTTATATAGTTTTCAATAATTCTGTGTTTTGTATAGTTTTACATAAATCCGTATTCACTACAACAACAGTGGCCGTTGCTGAATTTCCATTATCACGACCATGATACCAAGTAGCTCTTCGTGAAGCAACTTATTGAAGTTTTCAAACTACAAATTATATTATTCTTTGTTAATTTTCCATTCCCTGGTCAATGATATTAACTTTAGAAAAAAATTAATCTTTTAAAAATTTCAGAATCGCGCCCTTCACAGTTATGCACAAAATGTCTCTTTTCTTTTGAACAGATTTAATTTCTCTCTTCTTATTGGATTAGATAAATCTTTTTTTCTCTAATGAAATACTTTCACAATTACAAGCATAAAAATACAAAACTATAGGTTGTTTTAATGTGTAGCAATTACATATTTTTAAACTGCGCTAATATGATCGTAAAATATTGTTTAGTAGCTTTCAAATCTACTCTGCGAAACTTTCTTAAATTAGCCCCAACATGTCCGCTGGATAACAAATCATTAGAATTCCTATTTCTATCGAAGAACGGGACTCTGTTACACAATCTTTTGAAATGGCTTACCCTGTTACGCATTCATTAACTGCCGAAGTCTTCAAGATAAATTAAGAGATATTTTGACACATCCTCTTGTAAAAGTTCTCTCAAAAATCATCATGTGTCTTACATATTATAAAAATTTAATTTCCGCACCACAACAGTGCCATATGTTAATATTTGTAGGTTTAAAATTCAACATTAAAAAACATCTAAATACAGATTCTTAAGACGTATTATACAAGTGTGAGAAATAGATAAACTGTATCAAATATTTTATTTTTTAAAACATAATTTCAGTTTTAAAATTTTTACATAGTACCAAACTTTAAAACAAGTAACCAAAACTCAATCTCTCATTAATATTACTTTGGATAAATATTCTGTACATTTCGATTTCGAAACAGGTTTGCGATCATATATGAAATAATTAAATTGGCTTATTTTGCACTGCTTTCCATGCCTCAAATTAGAATATTTTGGGCATTTAGCCTTTTGGTTTTATTTTTGTCTATTTTATTTTTATCTATTTTATTAATAGACCCATCTACCATTGACCATACATCGCGTCCATGTAATTTAACTAATAAAACGTGCGACATAACACGCAAGAAAGTATTTAAAACTAAACCACTCATTTTTAATTTGACTTTTGAACTAAAATTAATTTTCAATGTAAAAATCTATTGTCCTTATCAGTAATTGAATTTTCACACAAAATATAAAACCAAGAATGCTTCATAATATCTTTATTGTGCAAAATGAATTATAACTTAGACTCTCACCTAAGCTAAGGCTGTAACTATTAAACTCACTCCTTCCTCACCAAAATGAACACTGACTAAGATTCCTTACTCTAAACTTAGGTCAACACTACGGCAGACATTAAAAATGGCAAACAGAGCTTTGAGCATGTTGCATGTCGTCTTAAATGGGATCTTAATTCAAATCTTCCGTATTTAGGCATGAAGAAAACAACAAAAAGAGATATAATATTTAAAGTTTTGAATAAATTAAATATCTTTTTAAAAAGAAGACCATACACCTTCTTATTCTTCAGCTCTTTGCCCCACCATTGCCACATCTGATTAAAACCTTAGTTTTTATAAACATTATAGTAAAAGAAAAAAACATAGCAATAAAGAAGAGACAAGTTAAAACTGGAATTAATACTCCAGATCTTAATAACTATTCAACCTCAAACTGCTAAAAAGATTTTGCATGCTCGTTAAAAAAGCAAGTACATGCGACAAATAAAGAAGAATTATTAACACAAAAGAATGTTTTGTTCGTTATTCACCGAAATCTTTCCTCTATTTATTTACAAACGTTATATTGAAATTAATTTGAAAACAATGGCAGAGAAATAATTCGCTTTACAATAAAATGATAGAGAATAAAGAAATAAAATTAATGTACATATCCTCATAAGATGAATCTTTTTTCAACAGAGATTTTCTTTCCTTTTTTTTTAATTTTACGAATAAGCTCCGTAGTATAATTAATTGTCGCACTGCATATTATTTCTATTTCATGAAATGTACAAATCTTTTATTTAAATTGATAACCCCAAATATTTGTTCCCGCATATTGCTTTCATCCATCAATCCGTTTGTAACTAATATTAAAATTCAAAGAAAAACTCTGTCGGGAAAACAGGTTAAAAAAAGATGAAAAATGCAAAACAAATAATTTTTTCTTTTCCATTTTAGTGGCAAAATAAGGTTCTCGCTTCTGCATATAGAAATGTTTATCTTTTCCACGTGTAATTTGTTTCTACTTTATGGCAACGGCTGGCATTGGTGCAGACGATAAAAATGGCTTTCGGCGATGCTCGCAAACAAAATGTTTCCCCGTGTTTCTAAAGAAAACGACAGAAGCAAATAAACACGCAGTAATGAAAAGCATTGAATTTTCTCTGAGAATAACCAGAAAATGCCCTTTGTTTGTTTTTTACCTCCGATGTTTTGAACGATTAATTTCATATTTTACTGCTCTGGGAAATTTACAATGCTAAAAAAGATAAATCTTATATAATTGTGATAATTTTTTAACAAAAAATACTTCCTGTTTAAGAATATATTTGCAATATTTTATTACAGTATGTTTCCGTTATCAAAACAAGTAAATAATGAAATACCTATGCGCATATCGATTTCTACCCACATTTTCTAAAATAGATGTAAACGATTAAAAATAGTAAGTCGATATACAGAAAAACACTGAAAGAGGAAATTTATTGTAAGTTGTAAAAGTGCAGATTTTCTATATAGTTCTTTGAGCGGATTTATTTGGTTTTACTAACAGTTAATTTTCAGTTAAAGAACTTTCCATTCAGTCTCATTTTCATCCACGCTTTCCTGCCAGAATGCTAATGAGCTAGCATGCGTGTGTTCAACCTATAGGTAAAAAGAAGTGTTGTTTAAGGGAAGATATTGGAATGTGACTTTAGAGCGTGTTATGCCTGCTTGAAGGTCACGCTGGTATTTTGAATTACTAGTGATTTGTTTCTGTGGCATTGAGTGCTTCGAGCTATTAGGCTTGTTTTCGCCGGCCTACGAGTCAGAGCTTTCCTGCGTGTTAAACTATTCTGTGAAACTTTAGCCTAAAATTAACACATTTTATTTTAAGTTCAACATTATTTGTTTGAGTTAAGCCAAGAATGTTGGCTTTTAGTAAGCCTAGTGAAGCCATCAGGGAATCTATATTGATTGAATCTACATTGTTTTTCCACCTTTTTTCTGACATCTCCGTTGTACTAAAAACGTTGGTATTATTTCTCATACTGTCTTTTAGTTTATGCTATCAAAGAATACGAGACTCTATGACTTGTATAACTGGTTACACAGAAGTATTATTTACAAAATTTGAATAAGATTTGGTCTGCCAACAACGGAGTAGATAAGTGCATTGAAGGATAAGAGTACAATCCCTAGTGAACAGGCTGCTTCGGTGTTTTCGTGGTTTTCCTCATGAATAACGTATACACGAGAAATTTTCTCTTAAAATATTCTTGAAAGGCATCGCTTCGTTTAAGTAAATAGCATCAATATGCTGTGCAGTAATTGACTGAGCAAATGTAACTAAGAATCAAATAAACACACAAATGCACCTAATTTCGTACAAAGTAAAATATTTATTTTAGAAAGATAAGGCACAATTATAGTTCCCATTTCTGATGTATGAAGTAACTGTTTTTATATGTTTACATTTCTGTACAAAGTAGAATATTACAAAATTTAAACAAGAAAGATGAATTACTTAATGTAAAATAATATAAATAACATTACTTATTTAAATATTCTTGAGAAGAATGACTTATTTCATATATGTTAATTTATTCTCATAATAAAATATAAAAAAACCAAATAGTTAGAAGTTATAGTCAAACCAAATAGTTAGAAACCGAATAACCTCGAATGGTTTTTTGGAAATAAATGTTTCCAAAAATAACTTAACTTCTAGGTCTGGAAAACAAGAGCTTTAATCTATATATAACCATCAAAAATATTTGTTAGTGAAGTGTGTTTAGTTACAGCTTATAATCAATGCTAATGAAATTCTCATAAGCTGATAATGTTTCAAAACCAGCTTTAAGTAATTATGTATAATAAGGGTAAATCTGCAAGAGCCGTGGTAAAAGAGAAAGTTAAAAATCCTTTTCCCAACGTTGTTGGGATATACTCTAATGTCTAAAATTTGCCAAGTGTATAGAAATCTGCTTTTAGGTGTGCAAATTATTTTATGCTAGTTGACAAGTTATTATGATTTAAACCTTTACCATAATTTCTTCTTTACGTAGCCCGTACCAGGATCTAATTGATAGAAATAATTAGATTGTAAATTAAGTCCAGTGTTTAGAGTGTTTTAGATAGAGCTTTTGTTAATAGCGCTTTGCAATTTGCGTTCTATCTGATAGCTGTGCTGGTGAATGCCTGTTTTTAGCCATTTTGCTACCTGACTAGCTTCTTCGTTATTTAACGTTTTGAGCCACTAACGTCGCTTCGTTAATTCGTTTGGTCATTTAACGTCTACTTCGTCATTTAACGTTTTAAGCCACCTTAAATAGGCCACTTAGTATAACCGACGTCTACAATAAACTTGAATTTGAAATTTCGCTTATATTAATAGTAGCACAACTTGCGACGATTCTCTTGTCAGTCTAGGAGGGTCTGAAGCATTTTTTGTTAAGACTACACAATTAGGAGACGGTAAGTTTCAAACAAATTTAAGATTATTATTATCATTGAGCTGAACAGCTTTCGCGGGAAAAAATGGAACTCACGAATGGCATAAACCCGTCGAGGATTAATCATCGAAGAAATCTCTGATGTGAATCATCAAAAAGAAATGTAATATGACTCATCACAAAGAAAGATTATGTTCTATTAAATGCATGCTGAGCTGACTATTGTTCTTCAGTAGCAGAAACTGTTGGGTACTGTCTTTTAGGAAGACAAAAAAAATTATAATTTTTGCCTCAAATCTGACTAACCGAATAAAAACATTGCGTTGAGAATTTGTAAACGAAACGGAATAACCCTACGAACGTAGATGCTAGTGATATTAAGATTTGGTCAAGAATAAAATCATGTAACTTAAAATGCATAAACACAAACAGTTTTTTTTAATTTTAAGAAACCTTAGAATTTAGTTTCAATCCGATCAGCTATTGAATGAACCATTATCTATTAAATCAATTTATGTCAGCTCTCCGGAGAGTGAATAACAATTCCTAACACTAACAGGGAAACAGATTTTTAACAAAGTCAAAATTCCTATACATACATACGGATTTTCTAAATCATTCATAAAATAATATTTCAAAACAACCAACTATTTCATTTCTTTAACAAATCATTATTTCTAAAAAACAACTTTCATTTCTTTAATAAATTAACATTTCAAAACAATTATTTCATTTCTTTCACAAAATAATATTTCAACTCAACTATTTCATTTCTTTAAGAAATTAATATTTCAAATCAACTATTCCATTTCTTTAACAAATTAATATTTCAAATCAATTATTTCATTTCTTTAAAAAATTAATTTTTCGAATCAACTATTTCATTTTTTTAACAAATTAATATTTCAAATCAATTATTTCTTTTCTTTAACAAAATAATATTTCAACTCAACTATTTCATTTCTTTAACAAATTAATATTTCAGTCAACTGTTTCATTTCTTTAACACTCAACTTATTATTGAACAAGAGAGCTAAACTTAATTCTACCTACTAAGAGAGTAACTCTTAAAAATTTTCCGTCACAACAAGTCATTAATCGCACTGCGCAGATTTCACAATTCTAATTACTTTAAAACCTCAGCTATTCAAGTTTGCTAAACTAGGAAATTAAATTTAAAAAATTCTCAGCAATTTCATTATTTAAAAAAATCAATCTTAATTACTACCAGTACAAATTCAAACTTCGTTTGTTTTCCTCACCATCAAGATCCATTCTACTCACTAATCAGAAAAATTTTACATAATTTAGTAAGAGTAAAAATTCACTGAAAACAATTTTCCATTATATTTTTTTTGATTAATTTAATGTAAAAGTAGCAACAACCAAAAATTCTTCTTTATTGTTGGATCCGCAAGTTCCTCCATTCTGGAACTGAAGCAATGGATGCTAAGCTTCGGAACAACCCTCCTGATGTTTTAGATGTAGAAATGCCCGAACAACCCTTCAAAACGAGAGCAGGAAGGAGGCTGGATGATAACGAAGGATGGTAGATGCGACATCAGAACCTGATTCGGGGCCATACATCAACAGAAGGAAACAAGAGTCACCAGACTTCAGGAAAAGGAAATCTTGGTCAGCTTCAGGCACCGAAAAGGCAGGAAGATACGTCTTGACGTCCACCTATAGGAAGCATGGTAAAACTTCGAGGCGGTAGCAGCCAATAATGGTAGCGTAGAAGCTTTCCTTAGATTGTCATTATAAGATGCAAATGAATGAGCATTAAGTTTTCTTAGGTGAGAAAAGGCATTTTTAAAACAGAAGCGTGAGAAACAAGAGGTAGCTTCCAGAACAGGCAAGAAAAGTCAAACTCATTCTTCTTAGAAACGAGGGAGCGAATTAGCTCCGCTTCAAATTTTAAGAGAGATTTCACCGCTGGATAGCAAGGGAAAATGAGAGCGAGAGACGTTGCAACGCGTCTTTGTTACGAAGGATTTCCACAACTCGCCAACCCTCACCAAAATTGTGAAAAAAAGCTGTTCATGCACTTAACCTTACGCCCCGTAAAACTTTCTCACTTTTCTAATTGCCAGTTCAAACATCCTTCTTCTCGCCAGAAAACCGGCCAAACAACAGCTGTGAAATGACAAAATCGTACCCAAAATGAATTCTTCCCCCCTTTTTGAAAACTCAAGAAAGTACAAAAATTAGTTAAATAAATTGCCATTACTTAAAAACCAATTTAGCTGTTGACTCGAAAGCAATCTTAAATTGAAGATCAAATTTTCTGCTTCCAATAGTATAAAACATATTTTTAAATTCAAATATTACGTGAAAAATAAACAAATTTCAATTGTCTTCCGCTTACATGTTTCGCGAATAATGAAAGATAAGAACGTGAAAACTTATGTATGAAAACCCCAAACCATGTAAAAATTTCGGCAAATTTCCAGGTAAACTTCTTGATTTTGCAACGATTGTCTATGAATATTTAATCTAAGAATCCTATAGAGCTATTTTCTCTTTCTGCAACTTGCCGAAACTTACTGCCATGATGCAATTTTCTATCATAGTTTCGTCTCAATCTTTAACCTAACTTCTATATACTGTTCCTAACAGAAATACTGCTCTGTGCTGCTCAGAACAGAAAATATTCTTTCAAATGATGCTGTAATTTTAGATTTCTGGAACGAGTGAATTGGTAAGAATTGAAAATCTAAATGTATTTTGTTCAATTGAAAAAATTATTGTATTTATAAATTCTATGCATTCCGCCACTGCATAGCTACATGCGTTTCGTATCATATATGCTAACTGGTGGGTCTTCAGACTTTCAAGACCAATTTTGTTATAATGTTACACATTTTATGAACATGTAAATATGTTAAGGAAAATTATCTTTAAACTCTAGTATCGCTTGTATAATGCAATGAAAAGCCTCAGAAAGCCAGTCGTCACCTGAAAAATAGAGTTGCAGGGCTAAGTCACTTAGGTAAATGGCTATCTTGCCAGCTCAAGCTAACAGTGGTTTCGGAGAGTAACTTTTGTCCACAAATTTACCAAACGTTTGCAACACATTTTCCAAATTTCCCAAAATCACGAAACGTCGCCAAGCTTGAAGACCATTTGCCGATATTTTGGTCCGATCCCCGTGTAACTGTAACTCATTCAATTCCTTTGTACCTATGCATGCCTTTTAGCAATTTCGAGAACTCGAAGATACTGGAAATTTCTCAGCCGATTGAGAAATAAAAATGCGACCGAAAAGACCATCAGGTTTCAGCTGATTTCAAATTATTGGCAGATCACAGTGCGAAGCTTAGCTCTTAAATGCGTCTTGCATTGCCTTGTATTTAGCACTCTTTGTAATTTGGAGCGGTAACTGTTTTTGGGTTGTGTCATACTGAGAAGAGCTGTAGGAGTGGGATTGAATGCCTGTGAAATGAACGATGCAAGAGCAACTAAGACAGCTGCTAAAAGCCTTGATGCATTCCAGCAAAATGCGCGAAAGGTCATCAAGTTCATTAAAGAAGGGATGAAAGCGGAACAAGAAAAAATGGAAGAGGCCGTTCAGTTAAATAAAAGGTGAAAATGGGCCAAGAAGATATGTAAGTCGGCCAAGACAAGATGGAAGGGGATATCATGCTCTTCAAAGAAGAGATAAAAGCCAAGAAAAGACGGAAAGGTACTCTCAAATCAGTTGATGGAAACACTGGACCAGGTCAAGAGAAAAGGAAAAGAGAAATTACTTCCATAACACAAAATAATTTCGAGGCTAAGGAAAACAGAATAGACAGGGTTGAGAATAAAGTTGAAAAAACTCAAGGAATAGTTTCTGCTGTCGAAAACGAAATAGATAGAAGAGTTTCTGCTATATGTACGGAAACTGACAGTTTAATGAAATCCGCGGTGACAGCTGGAAACTAGTCTGGCAGCTTAACATTTCTACCTGTGTCTTCTCGACCCTATATAAAACTGTCCACATATGATAAAAGGACCTCCTGTCAAGCGAAAAAGGCTCAGTTCTCTGTAGTGGCAGACGCCAAAGGATGAGGTTCCCAAACTAAAGCTTACCATCTTTTTTAAATATCAGAAATTCATTAGGCCTCTATAACTTGTATCTTTGTCTCAGCTTCCCATAGAAATGTATCATGGAAGCGGAATTGTCTGCCAGTAAAATTTTAGATATTTACAAACCACTTGTAATTGATGATCCTGGATAGTGAAGTGGCTAACGAAGCTGTTTGTTATAGTTTTAAGCTCGGTTTACGATCTTTACACAGGATATTTTTAAATAACTGACAAAAATGTGAAGGTGAGAGAAACGAACAGAAACCTGCAGATTTTTTAATGGAATGTGTGTGTGTGGAAGTGGAAGGTATGGAAGAATATGGAAGTACTGGACGCGTATGGAAGGTAAGAATATCAGGTGAGAAAGAAAGTTAGGGAATATTAAACAAATCAAACATCTTAACAATTCAGCACTTTACTATAAGCGCGTGAAAGTGCGATTATTGTCGGTAATACAAGGTTAATTGAGAAGTGCATAAGCTGGCGTATATTAGCAAGATTTCAAGATGCTCATAAACATTTCCCAGTAACAACTGTCTCCCCATTTAGTGAGAATTTCTTAGATCATGCTATTAAGCTCAAGAAAAAGACATCCATGTATCTCAAATCTGGTGATCCTGGTAGCCAAAAAACAGGTTTTCGCTTGAGATCCAATGGATCGTAAGCGCAGTTGATTTCTCACGTTACTGCTGAAGTGAGCTTGCGCTTCATTATACTAGAACCAAGTCCTTGCGCTGACATGTTTTATAGATTATGCAATTTTCGGAGCTGGAAACAGTTCAGTTCAGTTGATCATAAATGAGAATATCTGGTCTTCATCGATCATTGCAGATAATGTTTCACATCTATTAAAAATATTTTTTAATAATAATAATAATAATCAATATATTATAAGGCACAATAACGAATGTGCTTTTCACATTACAATACACATAACTTTTTTAACATGTATACATGAAATGTGAATAAGAAACTAAAATAAAACCAGTTGCGTTAGCAATAAAATTCATAAAGTCCGCAGTTCGGCTTTCAGAAGAAAAACTGGTATGGCTTCCAACTGCGGACCTTCCATTGCTAATCGAAGGAGCTTCCATTTATACCCAAAAGACACGTGACGGAAAAAATTCCTTAAATTATCTTCCACTTATGATTTAAGGGAACGAATCAGTCAAATTGCATAACATGATTCATTCAAATTCTCCATATCTATAATGGAGAACCTTTATTCTCTTTGGCAAGATTTAATACTTGAAATTTGCATGAAATGAATTTTATTCGCTTTCCTAAAATTTACCAGCAGGTGGCATCGAAACGGAGACTATGGAATCTTATATTGGAAAAAGCTTTTATTGCTGATTTCCTAGGAATTTCTGGGAGGCTGATGGTGCCGTGAACATATTTAATTAACTTCATTTTTAAATACCTAGCGTCAGCCAGAACTTTCTTTATACAAACTGTTCCTACTTTTAAATTTCGTGTGCCGCCCGATTCCGTATGAGATTAGAATTGTTGGCTGCCTATCTTTGGGACCCGTTTCAAAATCCAAGATAAAAGCTAGGGTGTTTCTAAGTGCATCAGATTTTTACTGCATGAATGTACTGGGCCCATGCCAATGGAAAACGCAGCTGTACGCACCTAGTTAAAGCACACTTTTTGGACTTGATGTGGTGTTATTGTCAGACAATTAAAATAAATCCCAATAACAGCAAATTTCTTGTTCGCATCGAAGAAAGACTTCTTTCTTGGAAGCGAATTTTGGTGATATAAAAATTTACCTTAAATTATTGTCATGTACTCTTCTTCGTTATAAAATGGGATAAAACTCTTTGTTTGCTGCAGATATGGTTATTTTGTTGCTAGCGTCACGTGACTTACTGTGGTCTCCAGTGTCGTCGTATTTAACTGCAGAGAGTTTACGAAGCAATTTCATATTGTACATTCTCATACTCCCCCTTTGAAGTTCAGTTCGGGGTTCAAATCTCGACCAACGGGCTGGCTGCATGGGCGTTTCCGTAGTTTTCCCCATGTGTAACTTGTCTACAAGCCAGTTTCCCTTAGAACGTCTTCCATGAAGCAATACCTACCCTCTATCAGACAGCCCTCGTATGCTTTGCCGTAATTAATTATGAACAAACCCCTTTGAAAATTCATCGTGGTATCTTATTGTCCGCTTTTTTAAAATAAATATCTGAAGTTTTAAATATAACCCTATGTTGAATGTAATGGTATTGAACACTAAAAATAAACAAAATGGGCTTGAATTATACCATTTTATAAAGTTATAGCTTTCGAATATAAGAAAACACTAATTTTAAATAATTCACTTTATGTTGCTCAGATCATTACTTTTAAGACTGAGTTTAAAACAGTTTAATGTGCACAAATAGTTAAGATTGCACAAACTGAACAAATAGAAAGGTTTTTACTAAATGAAAACAGAGAATATATGGTGTTGGAAGATGCTATGGATGAATATAGTCAGACATGTATGATATAATATAGATTATTGATTACTGATGATATAATATATCCTGTAATGTAGAAGGAGTATTTTAGTTGATGCATAAAAACAATGCTCACTATAGAATGCGAAGAAAATCTGTTATTGCAGCGGATGATAAAAGAAGATGTTTGTATTTCAAAGATTATTAACCTTTGTGAAGATACATTCCGTAAACCCGAAACTGAAAGAATACAATTTTTAACTAAATACATTTTATTCTTAGACTGATAATGGTTGCATAGAAAAATTTCATTCATTTGAATGGAGGTTGATACGCTGTCTCTTTCCTTCCAATAGGAAATATACTCTGCGTCATGGGCATGAAATAGATAACCTAATGATAAAAAAAATTAAATAAATAACTGATAAAATAGAAAATACGAATGGAAGAGAGATACAGGTATAACGCAAACAATAAATTTCAAAAGTTTACAAGTTGAAAAAAAACTGTAATTAAAAGTTAGTGGGCTTCTAACAATGCGATATGATTCAAAACGAATCATACCACTATTTAAACTGTATTTGGAGTACGTTTGGCAACATCAAGTACGAGATTAGTCAAAGGTTTCAAATACGGTTGTAACGTCCATTAATTCGAAGCATTAGAAGTTAATCTATATGAGAATTACAATAACTATTTCAAAACATTTAATTTTGAATATTTATATAATAATCTAAATAATAGGTATATTATTATTTATAAAGATTTAACTTTAGTTTTTTCACATAAAAAATGTTTATTATAGTTAAATAGACATCGATTGCTTTTCCCTAGTATTCAGGGAGTAAAATATATTTTGAAAAATGTACACAAATCAGTTCATTAAACAGTATTAGGAAAATGAAAAATAATTAACATGCTTTAATTATTAAAACATTAACAATTTTTTTGTTCGATTTTATGCTTCATATCCAAAAATGTCAAGGCTTTTCACTTCTTTCTCTTTATTTTCTTTTTTGAAATTAATGCCTTTACGTCAGATGTTATTTGCACTAAATCACAAGAACGTGTAACAGCACTCTTTGCTGAAACACGAATTTAATTAAGATCTAAGATAACATTCTAATTATGCATTTTCTTGAAGAAACAAATCATAAGATATGCGGTTTTCATGGAAGCAAAAAGATTTTTATCTTTATGTTAAGTAACTAATGACTTTTATGTTACTTCTTCAATGAAGTTTGTGACAGCAATGTAGACAAAAAAAATACTCTTTAGTTATCAGTGAGCAGGAAGCACCGTTGCATTTTAAAAATATAATTTTGACTAAAGCAGACGTAGCAGGCTTGTAAGTAAGAGAAGCATAAGCGAAAAGTCTCGTATTTGGGTTGGAAGCATAGTTCCATAGCAGAAAGTGTTTTGGTCTTCAGCCCCTTATAGGCTATTAAAATTTTGATATAGATTTCTTTGATATAGATTTTGAGTCTTTTAGAATTTTTCAGGAAACTGAAGAAATCTGAAACGCTCTCGCCGGGATTATCGGATTTGCGAATATGCAACCAGCTCGCTTCCCGTTACACTAGGAAGGCTTACAGAAGGTAGAGAGATACCTTATAAGGAGTTTAAAATTCAGTTTGCAAATTCTCTGCGCCGTCGATGTTATGAAAAAGATGAAGAAGGAAAAATATCCTAATTAAAACAGAGAATTAAGGAACTGTATTAAATTAAAATTAGAATTTTACTTACCATATTTTTCTCTTACATACATAATTTAATCAAATGATACATAACTAGAGACATAAGAAAAGAAGAAACTTTTACGGAAAAATTCATTACAGCTCAATATGAAAACTACACTTTCTTCCTGCCCCCCAAAAAGAATGTTGTATCGGAAGCATATAGCATATAAATAATTAGTACTAAAGAAACCGACATTACCAATAAGAATTAACATAAGTAATACGCAGTACTACAGGTTCGAATTCAAAAAAGAAAAAAATGCTATTATTCAGCTATATTGTTTTTCTTTCTTTTTTTTATGGTGAGCACTATCCATTTTAGACTTTGGACACTATCCATTTTAGGCTAAGGCCGGAAGCGATGGTCATTTCATTATGGAGGCATCAAATGATCACACTTTACCTCCTATGAGGGACAGACAGTTTATATGCATGCCTTCCCCGGGATTCGAACCTGTGCCCTTTGTTATACCACTCAGATTCACTAACCATTTTCCCGTCCAGATGGTGCAGGTGTAAAGATAAAAATGCGATGTAAATGTGGCTTACATCAAAATATTGAATGCTTGAGAACTTTCTGATCACATTATAGGAAATATACCTCCTAACCCAATCATTTAATAGAAAAATGGAGAGAGGCAATAAAAATCAGATTCTTTGAAGGCAAACGGATACAAATGTGTGTACATCACTAACTAGAGCAGAAATGGAAGTTTATGAATTTTGTTTTTTCTGTCTTTTGAGGTTTAAAATTTATGTAAAGTTAAATCATTGTTATTTCTTTAATATTTTAGGTATTATTTTTCTTATCTACTTTTTTTATTTAGCTTCTCTTTAAGCCGGCTGGACATTTCATTCTTCGAAGTATTAAAAATCATTTATCAGCAAAACTTTTATTCTGAAAAATAATTTTATGACATACAGCAAATAACCGCTTAACTGAAATTTGCGTTATAAATTATATCTAAATTTGGCTATAGTTTAATTTTACTGTTTGGCTGCATTTTTAATAGCATTATATATTTCCTATTGGAATTTTGGCAACCTTTTTATTTTGTTATTTACGATGCACAAAACGGCGTTTGGTAATTTTAAATCATCGACATCTTTGCGTCCATTATGAAATCCTTCATTTCAACAAAAAATTTAATAATAAAGAAATTTTACTTTCTCCACTGCGTGCTCTCGTAATCTAAGAGGTAGTACGTCTGTCCAATTAGAAATCGGCTGATCGAGAGTCCGACTCCAGCGAGGCATAATTGATTTGCTATGTTTCCTGTCGTAAATAACTTTACTATGTGAGTTTTCATCTTTGCATGTTTTACGAAGCATTTCAAGCCCATCTGTTGCTTTTCCAGCTTTATAGCAAAATTTTATTCCTTTCGTTTGCTCAGTTTTCGAATTTATGGCATATACATTGGATCAAATAATGTGGTTAACTTAGCAGAAAATTTACTCCGTAAGCAGACGATGAAAAAAACATGTTGAAATGCCTTTACAATAAATGATATCAATTACCGTTCGCTGAAAACTTGTAAAAAATTAAATGTAAACGTTCGTAGACGCAATGTGAGTGCACTGTGTACCTGAAGATACGTACTGTACCTACTAGTTTTGCCTTTTTTGTTTCAGATGCACGGGATTATGTTGCACTATAAGTTTTGGTTTGGTTTGGTTTATTTCAATTCGGCAAAGCACTAGAGAGCTAAGGTCAGGGATAAATTCTTAGAGGACTTTGTAAGAGAAACTGGTACGTATACACTTTGCATATGCGGAAAATTACGAAACAGCCCATGCAGCCAGCCCGTTACCCAAGATTTGAAACTAGAACCGAACTACAAGTGCTCAGCGACTTTACCGCTCGACCGCTGGTGGTCCTGCTGCATTATTAGGAAATTAAAAGGCACATATTTTAATTAAATTGCTATAAAAATTCTTTGTTCACTATCTGAAAATAGAGATGCACTGTAATATCTTTCAAATGCTTTTCGAGTAATAATTAATATGCACTGGTTTCGATATAGTCGATATATTAGTCGAATTTGCTGCTGATAATTAAATTAAAATATTTTTTTGCAATAATAGCGAAACTAATGGCCTCACGTGTTTCAGATCTTCGGTACATGCTCTCACTAGACTATATATTTTTCTGTCTTTAAAGAGTTTTATTACTTTGCTGAAATACATTTTTTGCAAGTATTATTTATAGATAATCATCAACTAATATTTGTGATTACCGCCTAATTGTACGAATTTATAGTAATTTTAAATCAGTTTTATAACAACTTCTTGGAATTCAGTAAGTTCACAATTATTGAATTTTTTTCAAGTAATGCAAATGCAGATTAAAATCTCTTCAGCTAGTTAATTTCTTCCCTTAAATAAAATAACTATTTTCAAAAGCATATGAAATTTCAATAGCCTAAAACCAAAACATATGTCGCAACATAAGGATTTAATAAATCTTCCATTTTATCAATCGTAATTAATATTTCATTGCATAATTCCATTGCAATAAATTTTAATTAAATAATCTGTTAGGCTTTTAGGAAGAGAAGATATGAAAAATTAACTGCGCTTTCCCCTACATTTGAGTCATGGCTTTCCAAATTTCTCTCTGGGGTAACCAATATACAACAGGCCACACACGACAGATATGTCACTTTTATATATACGATCGCTTTATCGTTGCTACCATTTAATGTTCTTTCAAATTTTCTCGTGCTGAAAGAATCCGAAAAACTTGCGTAATCAGAACTTTTGGAAACGTAATACATGCACTGAAATTAGTCATCTGTAATTAACGACTTTATTTTCTATTTTCTGGATAAAGGCCTTACACTGCTTCCAATTTCATGCGGCTTTTATTCCGTTTTTTTCCCATAGATAACTCTCTTTCGTTTCCTTTCTTTCTATTTACCTATTTTTACTTATTTAGCTACGTAACTTGCTTTTATGTAAGGATCATTTGGCAAAATCGTTCATAAAATAGTATGTTCTTAATATTGAACCTATGGCATGTCATTTAGTATTCTTGCACTCAAAGAGATGTCATTTTGAATCCTGTCGTCAAATAACGGTTCCATGCTATTTGATGAAATGTCTAAGAAGATCGAGAGGTCAGCCGCCTGTGAAATAATGCCCTTTGTTTGCTTCTTGGCTGCAGACAGACAGCAGATATTAATTATGACGTAAACAAAGATTCATCACCAGATTTGTGAAGTGAGTGCTCCGAGTGGCATAAGATGTCAATGTTTATAAATGTGTGAGACTGTTTAAGGAAGCCTGAGAGGAGTTGCACGATGAAACAAATTTGGGCCGACCGTTTATTATCTTCGAAAATTTCGTGAGTAGTGTAGATACCACGATTCATGAAAACAAACAGTTAACTCATCCTACGTTAGCAATAAATTTTACACAAGTTTCCTCACCTGTTATTTATAACTTTACGTATAAATATTGAGCCCCAAAACTTTGCGTTCTCTACACATTCTTCAGATGCTTACACAGCAATACAGAATGAGGAAATTAGTCAGGCTTTAATACTTTGAACTGGTACCATAACGATGACAAACTGTTGGGTCACAGTGCCATGTAATCAAACTTGGGTGTCTTACGAGATACTTAAATCCAAGCAACAGTCGCTGAAGGTGCAATACAGTCTTCAGCAAGACTGAATAATTTCTTCCTGAAGTTTAATTCCATAGCGACAATTTCAGTTCACAAATTTATAACAACCGTTTTCGGGACCGAAGCAGTTTTCATTCTTAAGAAAGCAATAATAGACGCTGCTTCATATGCAAACGTTCCTAAAATTGAACATAACTAAAAGCAAACTAAACCTAAATGGCACAACATGCTCTTCGCCGGAATTCTGTTGCTTCAAGATAATGCTTGTTCCTATACTGATACTCCAAATCAAACTCTAGTCGAAACATTTGGTTAAGCAATGAATCATCTCTCATATAGTTCAGACATTGGCGCCGACCAGCAGTCACATCTTCCCGTATTTGAAACGCTTTTTTAGTGTCAGTGTTTCCAAACGGAAGACAAATGTAAACAGTAGTTTGGAAATGCTGCACAGGATTACTTTTATAAAACATGAAACCGCAAGAGCTTATCTCATGCTACCGCAAATGCTTCAACAAGAATAGAAACTATAGAAAAGTACCTGAAGGTAGCCAAATCTGAAAGAAACTGATCACTAAAAATTTTAAGTATCGTATATTACGGCGTATAACGCGTATTTTTAATACAAAAAACGACATCGAAATTGTAACGTTTAAGAAGTGCATCATTATTAAATTTGGAAAGTTTTTAAGTATTAACATTTTAAGTTTTAACTGTCTTACTTAACTTTCTCTCCTTGACGCAGAGAATACGTATATATTAAAAATAATAATCTGAAACTATAAACTCCTAAACGGTGTAGAGGAACTGCGTATCTAATCTAAACCCAAATAAAATTATTAAACGTATCCGCAAAACTAATCAATTCATTCAAAATTCAAATTCACGATTAAATAATAACCTGAAAATAAAAATAATATACCTTCCCTGGTGCTTGGGCAAACGGAATAGTGTCTCTCAAAAAACAGAATTACTTCAGTTCACCTAAACTACATACATTTCTAAAATTTTAACGTCTGCAGAAATTTTAGAACTCTTTTGGCTTTAAGCTTAAATAACTACATTCAAACAGCGATTTCTATAGCTACATATCAAAATATGCAAAAATTAACTATTAGTAAAATACCGTACAGGGGCAAAAATATCGTACAGGAGCAATGATATAGAATATACACCGACCCTCAAAATTCAGGTATTCCCTCTAGATTTTTAACCATCAATTTTATGGGGTTTTTAAGGTCCATAAGTTAACAGTTTATGCAAAATTTTACTGCAGTTTTAATTATTTTGCATACCGCCCCTGAAAGGGTTAATGTGAATATTTGTTCATGTGGGCATATTTCTATATGAGCTTTTTTTCTACGTGGGCGTTTTTCCTGTGCGCATTTATATCTGTGAGCATTATTCTGTGAGTATCTTCCCTGTGTATGTTTTTCCGTTCACCCTCAGTAGCAGGAAATAATTTTTCAGAATCAGCATAATTTCAAAAATATGTTTTTCTCTGCTGATGTAATTCATAATTTAAGAGACTTATTAGTTGAAAATTATTGCGAGTTTTTAATCAAAGTCAGTGGACAGCATAATAAATCAAACAATAGTATCAACGTAAGTTCTTGCTTAAATGTTTTCCTGAAAAATAAGCAAAGATTTCTTAAATCGGATTAACTTTTATTAAGCCTCCTTTTATTGCATAACTAAATAGTGTTATAATTAAAGAATTCTTATTCTGAGGAATCATCGCCTTCATAAACTGAACTTTAAGTAAAGTGAACAACTCTAAATAAAGTATAATAAATTACACTAACAAGAAGCAAAACTTAACGAACAGTACTTAGAGTAGTAAACTTATAGTATAATTTAAAATTAACATACTAGCTACTGCATTTGCAGGATTTTAGGATCACATATATTTGTTGTTGTGGCTTATCTCTCTTTCTGACCTAATCAGAACAAATTCAGGAATTTTATCGGGGCAAGGAGCGCAAGATGTCGTCTCTCGTTGCCTACATGGACCTTGGGCGTCATATAGATGACAATGCAGTATCTCAGTGCTCCGCCTGAGTTTTGATGGAGAGTATTTTAGAGACTGCCCGAGGGTCTCCACCCTTCTTCTCATACCACCAAACCTCGAGAGAAGAGTTTCGGCTAGTTGTGCATGTTCAGTGCTCCCAAGCCGCCCTGACACTATACATTTAGAAACGTCCGTACCTTCTTCGGAATCCGAATCCAAGCCCAACGAACAATACAGCAGCCAGGAGCTCTAACCACGATAACGATCAGGGCAGCACTCAAGTATTTAAAGCTGGGGACGTTAGCCCTGAGGACTATTAGTCTAGTACGGGCATTTTGCGTCGAATCGCTATAAACGGCTGTGTCACCTTTCAAATTGGTGCCACCAAATATTATCACCCTTCATTATACTTCAGGCAACTAAATAATGAATAATGTGTATATGTTTGTTGTACTGTGAAAAAAGAACGGTGCCTAAGTTCATCAAATTCTGAATAACGTAGTCCTGCACCCGAACATGGGCACCTGGAAGCCCGAATTTCAAATTTGTTTTATTTTCTATGCCATAGTTCGTAACATTTTAACGAATTTTTTAATAAAAAAAACCAGCAATTTCAAAGCGAGCAGTGGCAACACTGTACAAAACTCTTTATTTCCAGCACGCGAGACAAATTCTAAAAATTTGCTGGTTTTAGATATGTTTAGTTCAAAGTGGCGTTAGCCCAAATGATCTCGAAACGTGTATGTGTCTGTAAATGAAAAACACACCCATTTGGAATAATATCTAAAAACGGCTGTATCATTTTTCTATTTGCTAATATAAACACATTTTCAGGGAAAAAATCACAGATTTTAACAGCACAAGAGTTCAATTTGAATTAATGTGAAGTCTACACTTGGCATATTAATGGAATTTTCAGACCTAGAAATAAAAAATTGTTTCCAGTTAGTTAAAATCAGATTTTTTAGAGGTATTTTTAAGAATATAGTTTAATAATTGTAAAATGCCTGTCACATATGTTAGTGGAGCATTTCGTCTGCAGTTGTGATATATTTCAAATGAACGAAAGAGTAGTTTGGAAGGAATTGGAGCATCAACTGTCCGATAATCGGCCTACAGTCCTTAGAGGCCTAAGTAGAGAATCCATGTAATCTCTGAAGTTTACGTATATGACTGCATACTTACTCTTTCCAGTTTCAAGCTTTAATACTGAAGTCTTGAAGCGTGTACAGTTCGTCATTAATCACTGTATTAACCTACATGATAATCAATATGTTTGTTTTGAGAGAATACACAGAAGGTTTCCGTACCAACTAAAAGTAGTGTCGAGTAAATGTGCTTGTCTTATTCAATGTTCTAATAATCCAAGATGCAGAAGAAATAGTCTTCTACACATTCCCACTAGCTGCTAAACATTTTCTATAGACGAACAGCGAGTCCGTATGTTATAGCTAGCAGACGTTGATTGCATACGTCGCTGAATCGAGATCGAATCGTAGAGAAGACTCATGAAACACGACCTCTCAAACAAAATTCATGTCTTTGTAGAAAGGAGATTGTTAAAAATCTTTCAAACCATTAATCCTCTTACAAAACTGATAGTAGAAGAGCAAGGGTACGAATTCCTCAGTTGCCATTCCTTGGGTCCCGGCTGCGATACCACTCCAGAAGGCTTCGCCGATGTTGTGGGGTCAAAGGCAAACGTCTTAAAGGCCTCTGTGAACGTAACCCCGTCTCAGACAAGCGCCGTGAGATGGTGGACGGTACCACGGGAGGTATAGACGTGGCTGTAATGCGTTGAATAGTCGACAATGATAACGTTGGGCGATACGGGCCTGGCGAACAATCATACTATCTTGCCTCGTATTTGTGGATCAAGCACCCAGAGCGGGTTTAATATATTGTAACCCGGCCTGGAATCCGCTGCTAATTAAACAGGACAGAGACTTTGTTGCAGTTTCAGTCGTGTTCAAAAACGCACAAATGATTCTTATATCTGCGTACTCCTCTCCAACAGACCCTATTGATAATTTCGTAACTAATGGAACTCACGTCCAGTCTAAATGCCCTTCAACACTACAAGTCTATGGATGTGATCTCAATGCACATCATGTGAACTGGGGATATCCAGACATCACTCCTAAGGGACAAGCGCTAGAGGACTTTTTAACAGCAAACGACCTACATCTGGTCAATACCAGCGGCGCGCCACCCACGTATGACAATACTTACTGCAAAGGTTGGCCAGATGTCACCCTGGCAACAGGTACGGCTCTATCGCAAATACAGGACTGGAAAGTTAGCGACGAACTAAGCTGTTCGGATCACCGTTACATTACCTTCACTATCAAATGTGACACCAGCATCTGCATTTTAAAAGGTTTCAAGTTACCAAAAGCCAAAATCCCTCCTCTAACAACAGCCTTCTCCATGTTATTAACAGCAGAAGAGGAGGCACTGGAAGCCTATAATAGCAAAAATGAGATGGAAGAATTTACAGCACACCTCTTGGATAATATAAAAACCATCTGCTGTAATCTGCTTCCGACACGAGCTGCCAAGAAACTTCACAGGATTTCCTGGTGGAGTACAGATCTCAGGCAACAGCGTCAGAAATGTCGTGCTCTAAGGCGCAGAATAAGAACAGACACCGACGAGGATACCAGAATGCACTATTTATCAGTTTTCCGTAAGGAAAGGGCAATATATAAAAAGAACATCCTCGTTGCAAAGATAACAAGTTGGAGAACCTTTTGCACACAGAATAGCAATCCATATAGTGTCCTTCACAAACTGTCTACTAATAATATATACCAGCCATCACAGATCTTCGCCCACCCCTCTCTTACAACAGACATTGCAGGAAACACAGCTGCCACCTACCCTGATGCACTGTTCCCGAAAGATGACCCTGCACAGGACACATTGGAGCAAAGGGCGATACGTGCACTTCCAGCAACTCCAGCCGACAAGCCCTTCAGTGTGTTATGTATTACATATTTCAGTTGTGAATTAAAATGTTTTAATTGTAAAGATTTAACTTATATCTGCTTCAGACTTAAAGATTAATTTGTTTTTATTTTGTAGTTTAACTTCAGTTTCTTTGCCTTGATGAAAAGTAATTGTTGTCATTTAATTTGTTTTCTTGACAGTTTTGGTTAACTCTGATTTTTTTCAAGTTGCTTGAGTAATTAATTCTTCTTCTTTTACTTTTGGTTTGGTTAGCTATTTAAATTTTTGTTTAGTTAATATTTTTCTTAACTTGGTTGCTTAATGTTTAATCTCTTGTTAAGTTGACCCTTAAGGTCAATTTTTTTTAAAGTTCTTTTAAAGTTTTGTTTACACAAGTTGGTGTTAAAGTTTTAATTAAGTTTTTAATGTGCCACCTTTTCTGCTAAATTTGGGATCCATATTTTCTGACTATGGTGGTCGTTTTGGTGTGGTGGAAAACATAAAATTTTTCCTACTTGATCATTTTATTTTACTTGAAGTAATTTTTTATTTTCTTACTATGGTGGTTGTGTTTGGTGTTGTAATAAAGCTAAGAAAATTACCTATGTAATTATTATATTTTAATTGAAGTACTTTTCTCCATTGAAGTATTAATTAGTATTTAAAGAACAAATCTTTTAATTCTTTCGAAAACCTTTGCCTTTTGGGGAATCAAGATTTATGATTTTGTTTACGAATTGCTTCCCCCGCCAGACAGTAGTCTGGGTAGCATCTGTCATCAATGGAAACTTTTGCACCCTGCTGGAGAGGGTAATTTCAACGTTACTTACTATACGCCAAGGTCGAGGGGACGGGCTGATTTGCTTACTCGCAGGTTTTTTCTGTGCTGGAGTGAGACCCCTCGACGAGGCTAGTTCCGCTGACAGGTGGTTGACCTTGGTGGATCAGCGATTATTCGCCAATTTCAGGAGTTCGAACTACATGGCTTGACCTTCCTGTGTGCATTTTCCCCCTGGGGTTGCCCGGCATTTGGCCTGTCTTGTTCCATCTAAAATCGCCAACCGAGATTTGGCGAAAGGAGGAAAAAGGCTTGGAGCGAGCTACGAAGGGGAGACGGAGACGGAGAGAGACGGGGAGACGACGAGAAAAGTACTATCTGTGAGCCACGAGAGAAGCTGTCTGCGTTATCATAGAACGAACGATGTCGGAAGAAATGGATGAAAGAAGGCACCTATGGAGGGCGACGCAAATGTCAAAATCATTTCTTTACTAATTATTTTCTTTTGTCTCCTTATAGAAAGCAATTGAAATGGCAAACACCGCAAATTTTGTTGACGTCTACTGCCATGACTCTGTATCCACTTATCGGCATGTACCCTTACCATTGTCAAATTCGGTATGAAAAATTTTGTTTATTTTGTTTCCTCACCACCACCACCTATGTAAAAATTTGTATTAAGTCAGTTACCTCTTAATAAATCCTATATTTAAATTTTAACTACTATTGTAATGTTTTCACTTTTTAATTTAGAACACTGGACCCAATAGTATTTTAAGTTTCACAACGCAATACTTACTTGCTCTGTTGGAGTACTCGGTCACTATTTACTGTTGACTAGAACACACTATTTTTACTGTATATTTGTTGTTATCATGTATGTCACAGACTTTTACACCCATACAATATTTGTCTTATTCATGTGATTTAGAACATCCATTTCTTCCGACATCGTTCGTTCTATGATAACGCAGACAGCTACTCTCGTGGCTCACAGATAGTACTTTTCTCGTCGTCTTCCCGTCTTTCTCCGTCTCCATCTCCCCTTCGTAGCTCGCTCCAAGCCTTTTTTCTCCTTTCGCCAAATCTCGGTTGGCGATTTTAGATGGAACAAGACAGGCCAAATGCCGGGCAACCCCAGGGGGAAAAGCACACAGGAAGGTGAAGTCATGTAGTTCGAACTCCTGAAATTGGCGAATAATCGCTGATCCACCAAGGTCAACCACCTGTCAGCGGAACTAGCCTCGTCGATGGGTCTCACTCCAGCACAGAAAAAGCCTGCGAGTAAGCAAATCAGCCCGTCCCCTCGACCTTGGCGTATAGTAAGTAACGTTAAAATTACCCTCTCCAGCAGGGTGCAAAAGTTTCCATTGATGATGATTGCTAGCCAGACCACTGTCTGGCGGGTGAAGCAATTCGTAAACAAAATCATAAATCTTGATTCCCCAAAAGGCAAAGATTTTCGAAAGAATTAAAAGATTTGTTCTTTAAATACTAATTAATACTTCAATGGAGAAAAGTACTTCAATTAAAATATAATAATCACATAGATAATTTTCTTAGATTTATTACAACACCAAACACGACCACCATAGTAAGAAAATAAAAAATTACTACAAGTAAAATAAAATGATCAAGTAGGAAAAATTTTATGTTTTCCACCACACCGAAACGACCACCATAGTCAGAAAATATGGATCCCAAATTTAGCAGAAAAGGGGGCACATTAAAAACTTAATTAAAACTTTAACACCAACTTGTGTATACAAAACTTTAAAAGAACTTTAAAAAAAAATTGACCTTAAGGGTCAACTTAACAAGAGATTAAACATTAAGCAACCAAGTTAAGAAAAATATTAACTAAACAAAAATTTAAATAGTTAACCAAACCAAATAAAGAAGAAAAATTAATTACTCAAGCAACTTAAAAAAATCAGAGTTAACGAAAACTGCCAAGAAAACAAATTAAATGACAACAATTACTTTTCAACAAGGCAAAGAAACTTAAGTTCAACTACAAAATAAAAACAAATTAATCTTTAAGTCTGAAGTAGAAATAAGTTAAATCATTACAATTAAAACATTTTAATTCACAACTGAAATATGTAATACATAACAAGTGTCCCGGAAATCAGACAGATCTACCGACATCTCCCTCTCAAAAAGGCACCGGGACCTGAATGCATTGATTACAGCATCCTTAGAATAGCATACAAAGCAAAACCATCCTTCTTTACCAAATTCTTCAATCAGCGCTGACGCCATCAGGTCTTCCCCCGCCTTTTTAAACAGGGACAGGTCGTCCTGTTCTTAAAAAAGTATTAAGACGCAGAACATCAGCGCTTCTTCAGGCCAATATGTCTAATATCCTCCCTAGGGAAGATTTATGAGAAGTTAATAGTCAATCGACTCAGATTTCACCTTCACCTCAGCCACTACCTCAGCAATAGACAATTCGGGTTAGAGTTGGAAAATCCACCACCCATGCTTTGCAATACAAAGAAACAGATCGGGCAACCTGCACACTGCATTCATCTCGCTGGACCACCATAGTGCCTTTGACACACTCTGGTGGCCAACAATCAAGTAGGCACTCAGGAAAGCGCAATGTCCCATCAATCTCTATAACGTCCTCTGCCACTATCTACAGGACAGAAGTCTCCTAGTAACTCATAACAACGGAGTTCCAACTAAACACCAAGAAAGAGGCTGCCCGCAGCGCTCGTGTGCGGGGCCGATCCTTTGGACGATTACTTTCAACGCGATCCTGGAGGCAACTTGGCCGCGACACACGTCAATCGTCGCATATGCTGATGATGCCGCATTGTTAGTACGAGGAAGAACACGCGACGAGCTTGAGAAAAATGGCACCGAGTCTTGTGTACTCTTTGCAAAACTCTGCGGCAAACTTAAACTTCAATTATCTATTGAAAAGTCCTGTGCTCTGATCATACCGAAGCAAAGAGCCAACCTGAGACGCAAACCATGCATCAAATTAATGCAGAGGAACATTAAAATCAATAACACCTTGAAGTACCTTGGCCTTCTGTGGGACAACAAGTTAACATGGATCCCTCATCTCCAAAGTATTAAACAGCGAACTTCTGAAATAGCAAGGAAAGCTCGCTTATTTCAGGGGCGAAACTGGGGTCAAAACCCCCACATCCAGAAAATTCTTTATCTCACGGTCTCTGAGAAAATAGCCCTTTACACTTCAGCAATATAGGCCCATCCGATGAGTGGTAGGAAAGTCAAGCAGCTGGGCACCATACAACGACTTTACGCCTTACTCTTGTGTAAGGCCTATAAAACAACGGCCACAAGCGCAGCAGTCGTACTATCTGGTATAATGCCACTGCACATAAGCGCGGAGACTGAGGCTGCTTACGCTACGCTTACCCACTTAAAAAAGGATGCTACCTTTTGTGGACACACCTATAGTCCAGTCCAGTACAAGCACCCAAGGAACCCCCTGGAGACGAACCCGGCGCATAAGGGACGAAACGTAAGAATTCAGGTCAGCAGAAGTGGCGAGCAAATCAACATACAGGACCCACGGTACCCCACGCAGTACTATACAGACGGTTCCAAGCTCGACGAGGGTACAGGTAGTGCATTTGTCCTGTACCACGGAGGAAGGAAAGAAATCGAGTGGAAGGGGCACGTTCAGCCAGTAAATAATATTTTCCAGGCTGAAGTCATAGCCATTACCACTGCGATTCAACATGCAATTGACAGTGGGATTACCGATGCAATGCTGTTTACAGATAGCATGTCAACGCTATTCGCCCTAGTCAATCATAACCACACCTCGCCATTGATAGTGGACCTACAGAATATTCTGCAATTCCATCCCCAACTAAATGTAAAATTAATATGGACTAAGGCACACGTTAACAACGAGGGAAACGAGGCAGCCGATTACCTGGCCAAGGAGGCAGCTAGCAACATAGCTGAACAGAAGGTAACAGTTCCGGCGCCACCCTCGTATCTCAAGAGAACCCTCAAGGAAAAAGGCCTGCAGAAGTGGCAAACAGAATGGGAGACATGTGATACGGGTCGCAGAACCCACATATTTCTGCCCAGATTGAAAATGGAGCGTCAATATTCCATACCTCCTATCACTAATTACATCTCGGGGCACGGACCCTTTCCCTGCTATTTTGAACGATTCGGCATCTCCAACACTGGCTTGTGCGTCTGTGGGTCGCTCGGTACCCCAGACCATTACATCTCCGAATGCCCGCTCACGGAGGATAATCACCTCCACTTGCCATCGGACAACCAAATAGCCTTTAAACGATTCATCATTAAGAACAAAAGCACAGTTAACACCATTTGTAGAATCATCAGCCAGATAACTGCCCTGGGGCAAGACATATGCCAGACCCACTAACTGGGTCTGGCATCCCTCAACCTCAAGTGGCACCGTCGCATATGTATAAATAAGTACATACTCCTCCGCATCTAAGGCAATACAGCTTTTAGTTTGCTTTATGCGCTAGTAACTCCGTTATTAATAGTGCTTATATATCATGTATGTTTATGTGTTATGTGTTATGTTTATGTGTCTTTCTATATGTAACCAGTATGTTATGCGATGTAATGTATACCTTGCAAATCTAAAATCTGTAATCCAACATAATAGTCAATGTATCCCTCATCAGCCCTTGTATGGCAGTGTAAACTTTAATTTAAGATCAAAATAAACTCCCTGTGCGGCCCCTGGGTGTAGTGATTAGGTATATCAGTGTCAATCTCGCCTCATGATCAGTGTCGGTTGCAGTTAGCATCTCATGTAGAGGCTTGCCTTCACATTGGGGTCCCAGGGAGTTGTTGCCTCTAGGTAGGGGAGGGCGCGGGACATATGCCTGTTTACCTATATTAGACACCAGGCGTCCCCGTCCTCCGTCACCTGTCACCTGCCTCGTATTTGTGCTCTTTGGCTTTCCAGAGCCTTAATTTCGTCAGCAATTTTCTTGAAACAACCGTTGCAGCCAACATCTTTGCAGAGCAGCGTCTGTATGCTGCAGCTGGCGGCGTATTGCTAGGTATAACCAACCAGCTTCACGCAAACCCTATAGCACGACCATGTTCGAAGTCCTTTAGTTGTCAATTTCACTAAATAACATTCACTCATATTAATCTTATTATAACATTACTTTTATATTCCAGAGCTTGCAACTTCAGATGGTGAAGCTAATTTCCCAATCCCTCATTTACATACACCTTAAAACAACTGGTCACTACTTAAAATTTCTAATCTTTTAGTTTACATATATATTGATTCAACTGATCATTACCTTGTCACTTTGAAATTAGAGAAGACAAGAAAAAATATAAGTCATCACTCACAGGGCGAAGTCCATTCGGCACACTTCGGGTGAGGGTCAAGACAATTTTTCAGGAACAACTTTCGAGAACCTCCATTTTTCAAGAACGTCCATTTTTTAGGAACACACACTTTCGAGAACGTCAGTTTTTCAGGAATAACAACTTTCGGGAACGTCCATTTTTCAGGAACAACAACTTTTGGGAATGCCCTTTATTCAGGAATAAGAACTTTTGGGAACGTCCATTTTTCAGTAGCAACAACTTTTGGGAACGTCCATTTTTAGGAACACGAGGTGCTGGATACTGATTAAAAATATTTAATGATTCTCTTTTGGCCCCCCATCCGGATACTGATGAAATTATTTAATGATTTTGTACACTCCGCTTGACACCATTTTCGAGTTTGTGAGGAGACGCAGGTGAGTTGAAAATAGTCTCTGCTAAACACAGTAGATTGCGATTACGTCTGAAACACGAGGTGCTGGATACTGATAAAAATATTTAATGGCTTGATTCACCAAGAGTTCACAACAGTTTTCTGTGCATTTTCGTCCGAAATACAAGGTAGGGATTTGGATATTCACCCTCGCGGCCACTTAGCCAGTGACGGCCCGTAGCGAGACAGCTTACACTTTACACTTTTTCTGCTCCTTCGGTAGAAAGAAACAGCCCCAGTCCACTTAGGCTAGCAAGCCCGCAGCGAGAGGAGATAGAACTCGGATCTAATTTTTTCAAAGAAACTAAAAACTCAAATCGAACTGACTTGAAGTCCCGTAGAAACCTCGAAGAAAACTCGGTTTCTCCAACCACTGAAATCTACAGGCTGAAAATTACACATAAAATTAAGCTTGACCAACCTTAAGAATTTTCTTTTTATCTGCTTTTATTACTTTTCTCCCTTCAACGAACAGAAATAGAAAATCTGCACAAAGACATCCGCTGAAGAAGTGAGTTATCCCAAACGCGTGAGGAACAAAATTCGTTCCCTGCTAAGAACGGAAAACAACAAGGGCTAAAATCATTGTTGCCCTTAAAATTAGAATTTTCAGACGCCCCTTCGTTAAAAAACCATTTATTTAACACATTCAGCATTTATAAGTGAAACAAAGACGTCAATTAAATTTTTCCTTTGACACAAGCAAACTCCTGCAAGACGACGAAATACAGCTCCTCTCAACGTAAATATTATCCACGATCATTTGGGGAACACTGAGACCCCGCTTCCGCCAAGATATTCCGAAAAACCGCTCCCTCTGTTTTAGAGAAATATAACCATCGAAATATAAATAGAATTGAAGATTTTAAGTGCTAAAATATAAATATTTACGACTATTTCAATTAAATAAAATACCTCAATAGTGATTAATTAAAATTAATAAGTACATTTAAAAGTTGTTACACAATAAAATTAACGGGTTGGATATTACTCAGGTATATGCATGCCAGGTATAAAAATGATAGATTAAAAATAAGGAAAGAAATGAGCATATAAAAATTTGATTTGTACACGAGAACCAACCATCTTTGCAGGATTACTTCTTCAATCATTTCTTCCACACTTATATTATTCCCCTTATGGTTTGTCCATTCAGTATTCCATTCCTTATCTTTCGTCCATTCAGAAAGACTGCAAAAAATATTCGAGTGATCATCTTCAAAAGATAACGGCATTGCACATATATGTTTCAGGTTTCTTCGTAACAAAAAGGGTGCGCGTTATACGGCGTATATACCTAAGCATTAAAAAGTATAGTTTGAAATTACAGGTGCGTGTTATACTCCGGAATATACTGTAGTTTCCTTTTATTGCCAAATGGTGCTCAGTCTTAATTATCCTTGTGACATATACTTTAAGCAACATGGAACGATGAATGCTTAACGCCAGAGAAGAGAGATTATTTTCACATCTCTCGAAATGTATAGAGCGATTCTATAAAACTAACTCCAATAAAGTTATTAAGTTACTCAGTTTTAAAGTTAATTTGTTTAATTTTTTTTGCATTCTGTTGCCAGACTTTTAGGTTGGAATGCAAAACGAGGAAAATAAAATATCTGAAATTACTATATAACTGCTATTATAGGTATTAAATTGAAACGGAATTTATAATTAAGAACTAAAGCTAAGTCAAAATTGTAAGAAAAAAAATTTAAAACCAAGCAAATATTTAAACAATAAATTAACCTTTCCTAAATAAATGAATAAATGGCATAATTATTTCAGCTAACTATACACAATATAGCTCATTGCTCAAAAAAATATAGTAATTTTTACAAACCACTGTATTAAAATGCTTTAAACTAGTCAAATAGTAAGCATAATATTTAAATCTATAAATGCTATACAGTAGCACAGGACATAAAACAAAAAGCGAATTTTCCTTCTAATTTCAAGACCACCTATTGATGTTTTTTATGGAATATCTCAACTGGAAAGACAAATTCAATTTTTTCGCTAAATAAGCAAATGGGGCAATATGTAACACCGACGCATAAAAATTATCATATTATTATCTTTCCTAGAAGTAGATGTTTTCACATCAATATTAAATAAACATTGGGTTGGTGAGATGTCATGAATAATTTTAATTTCATATTCATTTGAAATTCGATGAGATGCAAGTCTACTACTCCTAAAACTATGTTTTTCATTTGGAACGCTGCCAGATTTAGAACAGTAATTCATTCAAGAAGCTATGTATTATTTATGTAAAAAATAACAGGGTTGAATAACTAACTCACAGAGAAACTTATTTAAGAAATGCAGAAACATTCAACAAAAAAACGTGCTTCGTTTAATTTTGTTTGCGTGCACATTTGTGTTCTTTAACTTAATTTGAGCTTTCTAATTAATTCGAATTTTGCTGACAGTATAAGCTATGTGACTGCATTATTATTTGCCCACACTGAAAAGATGGTTTAAGGTTACTTTTTCATTTTTAATAAAGGATATTAATATACTTGTTTTCGTCAAATAATAATTCATTTCGCAAAGCAAGAGAATTTGTACTTAACAAAATAAATATTATACCTCTGTTACATATTTGTTGCTTTTTTCCTGAAACGATCAGCACAAGTGTATAAGGTGTTACAGTTTATGTAGCTGGCCACGAGCTGGCGCAGCTTTCCATTTTTTTTATGCTCTTTATATTTTCTTTACCGCATTGCGGATTTTTTGATAAAAGTGTAGTGGCAACAAAGTAAAATAATGAACGTTCTAATGTAAACATTATTAGTTGTATATAGCTGTGAAGAATAAAGTTTGTGTGAAAAACAAAATGGCAAAGAATTCCAAGCGTCTCGTAAAATCATCAAGAAAGGTAAGCAAAGATTATTTATTAAATGTTAAATGTTAAATATAAGAATAAGAAAAGGACTTTAAAAAAGTTCAACATAAGGTTTAGCTTTTAAATTTTATTTTAAATGTTTCCCGAAGAACTACGATTTTTTTCAATTTATATTACTAAATTAAATACTAAGTGACAAATTTACTGTATTAAGGGTTTCATTATTGAAATAAAAACATAAAATGCTAGAATTAATTTTTATACATTAATGTATGAATATTACACCTGTTCGAAGTTTCTTGGAGAACAGCAGCCACGAAACCCCTGGCATTTCCTTTCGCATAGCATGCCAGACATTCTAATGAAAAATGCAGCATTTTGTAAGAATTTGTAAGAACAAATTCGTGAAGAGTGAATATTGTTATCTGTAAATCAAAACGGTAATAGATTTACTCTATTTATTAAGATAATAAATTCACACTGATCCAATTAAATTTACTTTCTCACATCACACATCAACTACTGCTTTAAGACGTATAAGTACAGAATATTCATAAAATCCTTGTGAGAGTTTAAAAAGTAAACGTACAAATGCATAATGTTAATACCCTAACAACTGTATATAAAACTTTTATTTATATAATTTCTCTTCATAACTATGACGATTAGTTTTTCAGTCAAGTAAATGGAATAAGCTGCATTAATTGCTTGGTTATCCCGCTCATATGATTTGACTTCACTGAAAACAGTAACTTACAGTAACTATGCTGAATTTACAGTAAATATTTATTGTACTGAAACATTTACTATACATCAAATCCACAGTTTTGAATTGCGTTTAACACCATAATTGCAAAAGCGATCTGTGAGA
>KK119283.1:3650-73112 GCA_000611955.2 Stegodyphus mimosarum | reverse complement strand
CGTTAAAAAAGTCCTATTCTACCTGGTCTAAGTCCGGTCCCTAGACAGAGACAAGGTGTTAATGAACATTTCCAATGAGTTGGAAAATCCATTAATATGATTCTCAAAAGAATACATTTTTATATCAGATATTAGAAATCTAGGTTATAATAAACCGTTTGCATGTGCTTACAATGCATTTCTGTCGTCTATTAATCCTGTAAATGATAACTGGTCTCAATAAAACTACTGCTACATATTTGTTTCTCTTTCAAGATAGCAAATCCAGGTACGTGGAATTTTCTATAACTTATCGCTTACGTCACAGTTCTCTCGTAGAAGTACGTAATTTCTTCTTCTTTCGCATTTTCTGATATAAACTGCTCTGCCAGAAAAGGGGCCAATACGTTCGAGGGAGGAAGAGAAAAACATTTTTTCATCATTATAGGGCAGTAGAATTTAAACTTAATTCTTCACGCATTCTTAGATTTATTTTTGCTTTGGAGCTTAAAATAAGTTTTTTTTCTTGTGAATACATGCTTTGCACTGCTTTTACGGTGCAAATAATTTAAAATAAGTAACCACTGATGAGTAATGATTATTAAAGAACAAATCTCTGTTCAAAATTGATTATTTATTTTAAATTATTTGACATATTTTGCACCTAATGTTTTACGTAATATTGTTCAGTAAACAGTAACAAGTTCAGTAAACAGTAGAGAAAGTTGTCTGCAAAGTGCACGTGTTATTTGAATACAGCAAATCACAATGCATTTATGTGTTGAGAGAATAGATGACTTTCTGGACGACTTTCTGCTTTTCTGGACGACATGCATGCTTATTCATGTTTCTTATCGGGAAAACAACAGCAGATACCCATAAGGCTCAAAAGGAAGTCAATAATATTCGAAAGCTGATCAAACTACCAGTATTCAGTGGTCTTAAATGCTCGGACACTGAAAATGCCGTTATAAAGGGTAAGATTCTGGTTGAAAAGAAAACAGTTTCTCTATTTTAATACATTTAAAGTTGTCCAGTTTTACAGCTATAAGGAATATAAAGATTCTTCGACACAGAAATTTAAAATGTATTGGAGTACAAGAACTATTTAATTTGATGTTACTCATTTTTCGAATACTTAACAATTTTTAACAGCATAAAATTTCGTTTGATAAGCATAAGCAGAAAAAGCATATAATACAATGGATTAACATTTACGTATTTTCTCTGGCGTGAAAGGACAAATCATTTTCTCGGAAGTCTTAAAAATATCCTAAAATCATCAACTTTGTTATTTCAATCACTATATATCTATATTTCAGTCCAATCACTATATATCTATATTTCAGTCCAATCACTATATATCTATATTTCAGTCATTTGTTAGATTCAGGATAAAGAAAAAGCCATATGAACGTATCCGAGCTTACTGCTTACGTTATCTAACTGAGGCATCAAATTATGGCTCTCTCTTAAAAGCTATTGTACAACGCTGGCAATAACATAATCTGATATCTTGCGTTTGATGCATACTTTGCAATATTACTATCAAATTCCACATATTATTCCATTATCAAAAGTTTCAATGTACACTACGCTGTACATTGATAATGTTAAATTGTAAAATATTGAAGAAAATCGTCAGTACAAGAGTAAGGATCAGCCTTTATTTTTCTTTTAATTTCGCCATCGACTAAGCAGCTGCTTGACGGGTTAAAGTGTTCTTCAGACTGTTTGGATTCGCCAATAGAATAAACAACTTAAAACCTAGCTATGTCATTCGAGATTTGACAATGTGATGTTCAAAATAATGAAAGAAATATCGGAATAAGAAGAGAAATTACAAGGTGACGAAACTACTGTTGGGACTGAGTGAAAATACCGTATCTTGCGCACTGGAAAGTTGCTGTTACCTCCAAGTGGCGTTGGCTAATGTCAAAGTTGGGTTGGACGCAATGACATTAAACGAAAATTTTCAATTGGATTGCCGAGTGCACAAGGCGTAGTTTCGAGAATACGCTTAGCTAAATGAAAATGACTCGCGGAACGCATTTATTGCTATTTCAGTATGACACAAATTTTGCATACAACGAGGCTGTGTTAAAGTGAAACGCAATATGAATCTAATTAGGAATCGTAAGTGCCACCACATACAATATTGTTAGTTTTGTTGGATAAGATTGCAAGCGTAAATTGCAATGACATTTGTTTTGCAATGATTAACGATTTCTGCGAGTTGTATCTAGATACGAGCTAAGGCGAATATGTTGGTTCCGTGAATAGTTTCCGTGTTTTTCTGCTTGTGTAAAGTGAATATCTCAGATTCTTTTAGAAACTTTTCCATGAAGGCATATTTCCGCTTAGGCAAATAAATCACGTGTCAGATGCCATATTAAAATAATGTAATGCAACTTACCTATCAATAACTAAAATATTAATGTACGTTATCTGCTTATTTGAAGCATAAGCTTTGCATGATCGTTTGCACAGATGTTTGATGCCAATTTTCGAATTCTTATATCACTTTAATCCTGTATGTATGATAAATTCGGTATCCATACATCCCATACTTGTCTTTTCGAAGTAAGTGAAAAATTGAATAGTATTATGCAGAAAAATGCGTTATTTTGCAAAGCAAATAGATTTGTAAGACCAGAAACCGAATGCATTGGGTTGTGGGGGTGTATTTTAATTTCCTAATACTTATTTTTATTTTTGAATAAACTTTCCTTTAATTTCTTATTTTCCACCTATAATTAATTCCCTGCCAGAAAGAGATTTCAAGATCGAGTTTTATGTAAATGAGGAAGAACCAGTATTTAAGTGTCCGGCACGTCAGCAGAAGAGCTTAGAAGTTCTTAGCAGGGCTTATTTTGCCTTCTGCCTACGTCATTGCTTTAACACAAATCTTACTTCGTTCGGCCGTATTTTTACGTGCATGTTCGTATCCGCCGGTAAACCTGAAAAGAGACCAATTCTGTTATTTATGTCAATGCATCTTCGGCTGATTTTTAGTTAGTTAGTGTTAGATTAGTTTTTTGTTTTCTAACTTAAGCCCAAGCGGAGGCCTTTTGTAAGCCAGAGAGGGCCACCTGTGAATATTTTGAGTTGAATAAAAGGATAATTTAACCCTTCTTTGTAGTTGTTTTTGAAACATCATAATCAAGCGATTATCCGCTAACAATTCTTAAGGATTCTAGCTACTAAAAACTAAAAATTTAGCTATAATATTATAGGGTTACGTTGCATAATAAAACTAGTTGCCTTTCATAGAAAGACATTTGCACTTTTTCTCATTATAATCAGTCCTTTGCCTAAATATTTCTACAACTGCGTACGCGTGGCCTAGCTTTTATAGCGACTGAATACTTGTAGTTCCACCCGAGTGAATGGACTGGTTTATTTTGATGGTTTTCCCCATGTCTAACCTTGAATATGAGCCAATTTCTCTTAGAAGATGCTCCACAAACAAACACATGTTTGGAAGACACCTCCGAGTGCTTTGCTGTAATCATGTAAGCATAACCAACAATTCTATAGCACAGTCTGCAATTTGTTTCTTGGAAAGTGATGCCATTTCTTATTAACCAGTTTGCATAACAAAAAAAACTTTATTTTTCCTTTCCATATCAACACTTAAATAATTCTTTTAAGTGAAGGTAAATATGTGGACGAGAACTTACAAAATGCATAATGTTAAACCACTTTCTCTGCTTTTAAAGCTACCTTGGACAAACAAGGGAAGGCAAATTATTAGTGTTGTGTCGTCAATGTCGCTTTTTAAAAGAAATAACTATAGCGAGTGAAAAATATAAGCTGAATTTGCTTTTAGTCTAAAGAGATTAATGAGACGCAATTCGCGGTGTTTTCATTACACACGTACACACATTAAGACCTTATCCGGCCTTTATTTCGCAGCCGTTGCCGCAAACATATACTTCTAATTACATAAATGCTTTAAATGACGCAAACAAGACTATTTTTGGACTTTTTAAAATAATATTATAAAAAATAGCAACTTTAAACTTTTATACGTTCACCCGTTCCTATAGTTATTTTTAGTAAAATGGTTTACTCATAAAACATTAAACGTTAAAAGATCTGACATTCGTTCGATAAAAATTTAATCAAAAACTGAACCCATGCGACAAAATTTGAGCATATTATTTCTTTTCTGTTAGTCGAAAATGAAGCAGCATTCTGTCGTTAAATAGCAGTTATTACCTTCGTTACTGCCATCGAAGAAAGGATTTTATGTATACAAGTAAGTGACTGCAGATATACATTTAGTCAAACTAAGTAAAACACGCCAAAATAAAATTTACGCAAAAGCAAACCAGGCTTTGTTTCACGCAGTTCTTTAGTTGATGAAAAGGATATCCTCGAAACTTTTCATATTCATAAAAATTTATATCAGTTCACTCCTTACCTTTCTAACGCTTTCAGAATTTTAATATCCTAGTTTCTCACCTTGCACTTTCATTTTCTCATCTTTTACAAGTTTTCTGTAATAGATGGCTCCTATGTTCGCAATCACTTAGCTCGAAACATTACTTTCGGTATGTAAATCATCGTTGTTCCTCCCATTTTGTTTTCCTAAAATCCGAAAAAAAAACAAGGCAATCTTCTATTTTTTGTCCAATTAGTCTCCTTCCGTGCTTAGAGAAGACTTTTGAACGAATTATTCACAGGAAACTGACGGAACACCTTGAAATCAACATCTTAATCATAACAATCATTTCGGATTCAGGTCAGGACACAGCAGCAGCATGTGAATTTCGGAGAGATTGTAGAAACTGTAACTAACCATAGAGACCGTTTCGTTTTCGGTCTTAGCCAAGTGTCTTTTTACATTTATATAAATGATCTACCAGAACCACTCAATAGCAAAGTTGTCAAATATACAGATGCTACGTCTATTATGACGAATCAGTCAGCCCCATCCATGCAATTGATAATTTGGTGCGTGTCTATGTACAAATGTACAACACCACCGCCTGCAATCAAAACACTAACGTGTTAAAATTAAACATAACAAGACCTCAGAACACACCTTACATTCATCTCTAAACCCTGATGCACTATTCTAAAATAAAAGTCTAACTCTGCAGTGTAACATCAAAGAGCCTAACTACATTCATTCATTCCAAATTTAGCACATATTCACAATGCGTTAAGTTGCATACATGGAGTCACATTCTTTTAACCCATCGGTTTTAAACTTTTACATTCATATAATGCTTTCATTTTTAACACATCACAGTACCTCTTAAATTTTAACGGAACAGTTCACATGCATATAAGAAACATTAACATGCCATTAATTCTACACATTTGAAAACGTACAGTTAACTTTCTCCTATTGAAAGCAAGTGTTATTTCTTTTACATTTAAGTACATTTCACAAGTCCTTAAGACTAAAATGTCTTTTCTTAACAGAATCTTTTAAATAAAGCTTTATACAATACTTTTAGAATGTTCTTAAGGTACTTTTCTTATACAGTTACAAAATCTTTCACAATAATGAAGTATTTACACTTTACTATTATACAATAAAATTAGATTACGCGCGAGTAGTTGAAAAACGTAGTAATAAATAGGTAAAACTCATTTCTCGCCTTTTTAGCGTTAAAGGTAGACCTCACATGAGGTAAAACTTAAATTCTCCCACTTGCGGTAAGAAAGAAAAATTAACTTAAAGTTTCAAAGTAAATAAAGTTTTACTTATCTTTTTAATATTCAGACATCCGTTAAGCCGCCCACTCCTGGAAAGTATCAAAGATCATCGTTTGATTCATCCGACGCCTTGTCCGGGTCCGACCCTCAGTTTCCTTCTCAGTCCGTTTTCTTTTCTGGGCGTGCTTGATGGCTCTTGAAAAACTTTTTCCTCTCCGTTGGTTGATTTTTGGGTCGCTTAATAGGTGCTGTCCTTGAGGGCGTCGGGACATCTCTCGTCACTTGTTGCCGAGTTCTGGCTATTTGCTGTTCGAACTTCTGTTGTTGCCTTGAATCTGCAGCTGGCTTTCCCGGGTCAATTCGTGAACACTTGCTGCATATAATCCTTTCTGAGGGTTCACTATTTCTTTTCTCACAGGTACTATGACTGCGGCTATTTCTTCTCCCCTTCTTCGTACCGTTAGAATTTCACTATTCCTCCTGTTGGAGCCGGTCGTGCCCTTTCTTTTCTGATCGAGGGAATATCTACCTTTTTTGTTATCTCCGGTGTTCCATTGGGGTGTTTTTCTTTTCTTGTTCGTATCTTTAATTGTGGACGACTCTCGCGGTCGTTGTTGTTGTGCCATGTGTTGAGATGGTGCCTGCCACGCTGGATCCTGCAAAAGATCTTAAAATATTCTCATGTTATCTCGATTGTAATACGGCTTAATTTGATCGATATTTCCCGTACATTTGTCGCCATTCTTGACTCTTAAAGCCACCACTGCCTGGGTTATTTTCTCAATAGAAAACGACCCTTGAAACCGTGGAAATAATTTAAACAGTCTGTCCTCCGCCTCTGAAGAAAGTGAATGTTTCAGCCTAAGTACTTCATTCCCCACATTACTTCCCGCCTTGTCCAGTGGCGTTATAATCTTCCTGCCTAAAAATAACTCAGCAGGAGTTTTGCCTGTCGTGTCGTGTTTGGCGGTCCTAAGAGCGAAAGCTAATTCATTGAAATAGTTATCCCAACTTTTATAAAAAATTTTAACATAACTACGAATAATTTTAACTATGTTTCTGTTGACCCGTTCCGCTATATTTGATTGCGGCAGATACGGGACCATTTTTAAATGACGTATGCCCAGAGTTTGACGCATGTCTTCAAAAATATTGCTTATAAACTAAGGACTATTATCTGATATAACTTTTAGGGGCGCCCCGTATTTTAAAATATATTTATTTAAAATAGAATCAGTTACTAATTTCGCAGAGGCTCCTTTTAGGGGAACAATTTCGGTCCATATACTAAAATGGTCAACCATAACAAGGAGAGACCAGCATTTATTTAACTGACTTTTCGGGAAAGAGCCCCATAAATCGACGCCAATTATTTCATTTGGAAATTCTGATTTAATGCTATTTAGAAACCCGGCCGGGCAGGAATTAACATAATTAACTACCTGGCATGTTGGCCAAGACTGGACATACGCCCTTGTTAATTTTTGCAGTTCAGGAAAATAAACTGTTTTGCATACGCGTTGAATCGTTTTCCGAATGCCACCATCAGCTGCCAGGAGTGAATCGTGCAATTCCTGTAATATATTTAATCTAAGACTAGCTGGGATAACACGTTGAATTTCATTGTTATTATTCGTAGTTTTCCTGTAAAATAATAATAGACAATCTGTCAGCTCGTAATGGGCCACCCTATTTTTAATCGCCACAATATCTTGGTGACTAAAGTTTTCAGAATCTCTTAAATTATCATACATATTTTTAAATTTCGGATCTTTGCCCAGTTCCGTTATTACGGTCTCAGGGGAACGTTTCATATGGAATGTGAGCATTGCCAGTTTAACACTATTCCCTTCTTCATCTATCTTGATTCTTAACAGAGCATCTGCTACAACATTGTCCTTTCCCGGCGTGTGTTTCATTATCAAATTATATTCTTATAATTTAAGTGCCCATCTTATTAGTTTTGGCGATAGATTCGTTCCTGAATATAGTCTAGCGACCGCAGCATGATCAAAGTAGATTGTTACTGGAGAACTTCCAAAATAGACCCTGAACTTCTGCACTGCTAACAGAACTGCAAGTGTTTCCCTTTTGTCGCTGAATAATTTCTTTGAGTATCATTTAAAATACAAAAAAGAATGCCACGGGCTGCCCATTTTGGGAAAGAACTACCCCTACGGCATAATCCGAGGCATCGGTCGGGATTTCTAAATTTTTACAATTTTCGGGAAATTTCAAAACAGGGGCTTCTATTAACGCTTGTTTTAATTTTTCGAAAGCGATGCTAGTTCCGGCTGTCCACGAAAATCTTGCCTTTTTTCTTTTTAACTTTAATAGCGGTTCGGCAATAATGACAAAATCCTTTATAAATGACCCATAGTACGAGCAAAGCCCTAGAAAAGAAGCTAGTTTCTTCGCCGTATTAGGCGACGGATAATTCTGAATTGCAATTATTTTTGATTTGTCGTTTCGATGCCTTTCTGGGAAATTTTATACCCCAAATAACGTAATTCCTTTGCCGCAAAGTTTCACTTTTCAGCATTAACTTTTAGACCGGCCTCATTTAACACAGAAAACACTTTGTTTAAGTCTTTAATGTGTTGTTCTAAATTATCACTAATAAGTGACAAGTGACGGTGGACGTGGGCACTGACCCATTACCATTAAGGTTAATCAGTAGAGCATCATGTCCACCAGTGGCTAGAGTAGCCCGGATGTAGGGGCCGCACGCGTGCCAACCCCGAATGCCCAGACCCAACGCCTAATTCAGGGCCCCGCCTGTCTGCTACCCCAAATGGCCATTTGGCCTTTATTAGATGGCCATACAAGGGTCATCAGTGCTTCAGCAGACTGAAATTTGTAAAAAGCATTTGAAATGCAAACAATGAAGTACAACATGTTGAACATAGCAAGATAAAAAAATCCAAATACAAGATAACTGATATAAATACTATTCCCTGAAGGAAGCATATAGTCAGAATTAACTGTAGGAGATGCTAGTTAAGTGCCTAGGCATATTAATAGTAAAGAATTTACGAATATCATTAGACAATGAAAGAATTTGAAACTAAGATTAGCAGATTGTGAAATACAGGTTATTTGTGCTGTACAAATCTTAAACGACAGTGATGAGATGCATGGCACTTGATTGCATGAAAGCTAGAATCATATACAACAAGACGAATAATAAAACTATATACATATGCACAATAATATACAATGAATAATGTAGCAGGTGTATTATTTAAATATACTTTACAAAAGATAACTATCATAGTTTTCAAGACAGACATAATTTGTGTACAACAATGGTGATGCAAACACGTTCACCTGTATAGTAGATTAATAAACAGAAATAACAACCTTAACAAAAGCATCTTTTACAACAATTTTGTGGTCGAAACCGCACAAGTGCAGAAGGTATAGTAATTCTATAACAGACTGCAAAATAATAATAATAATAATAATAATGTAAGTGCTGAGATAAAAAAACTGAAGACAAATAAAATTACACACTAGTGTGCATACAAATTGTAATATTATGAACTAGTGCGGGTGCATAAGACTGAATGTTACATATTACGAAATGTTATATGATAGAGAAAAAATAAGGCAGAGTGTGATGCAATACAGAAAAGTTCTGTGCAAGTTACATAGTACTGAATTATGTATGAACTCATAGAGAACATCACCGTACATATAATGTCGATGTTCATTAAGTTGAAGCTGTGTATGCAAATGTGTCGATGCTCCTTAAATTAAAACTGTACAAACAAAAAAATGATATAACTAAGTTATATATACCAGATACATATTCGATATACGTGCAAATTGTACATAATGCAGAAGTTGCATAATACGGAATGATATAAAACAGAAAATGACATAAGACAGAGTGTTTCATAATACGGAAATAGTATACAGAAACAATAGGATAAGACAAAGGGAGCAACATATGGCATATTTGTGTTAATGAGCATTAGATAGAAAATAGTGCATCAGAAAATAAGAAAACTAATGCATACATATGTATACATATTAAGTATAAATGCAAATTATAATATTATAAACTAATACCACTTCATATTACGGAATTCTGCTTAATATGGGATGAAATATAATACAGAAAAAAGGATGAGATAGAATGATACATAATACAAAAAAGTACGATGCGTATTAAACAATACACAGTGAGGACGGTAACTAATAGGAGGCATCATCATGCGTACTTGTGTCAATCCTCAATAAATTGAACACTATGCATACAGAAATAAAACACTAAAGACATACAACAATTTAACATATTACGTTGAAATATTATATACTATAAAACTACGTAATATACATTATATATATTCAGAGTGCATTCAAGCTATAAATTATGTACAGATACAACTACATAATATGAAAAGTCATCCAAATAAATAAAAGTGCTTTTCCCGAGGACGGGTCTTAAAACAGAGTTCATTCAACGTTGAAATGTTGCTGGCGCGTCTGACAGGCCAAACGGCATAAGCGCCAGACTTAGTTATGAAAGCGGTCTTTGGTACATCTTCAGGTTTTACTCCTATTTCAAAATACAGAGATGTCAAATTTATTGTCGCCATATATTTAGTGGACGTTATGTTTCGCACGATTTCCTTAATAATGGGTAAGGGATAAACCGGATACTTAGTAACGCTATTCAATTTGCGGTAATCTATTGCAAAACGCCACCTTTTTGGCTGTGTAACCCGGTAATCATTATTCTCCTTACATAAAACAACAGGGCTCGCATAACTACTGGAGACGGGCGTGATAATCGTTTTACTTAGCATATCTTTAATATGCCATTCTATAATTTTTTCTTTAGACTTGTCATAGCGGTAAGCCTAGTGGCGAACTGGCTGTGAATCTCCCATATTTATTTCATGGTTAGTCACTTGCGTGAATCCGGGAATGTCACTGAACAAAGTAGAAAATTAACTTACCACTTGGCGTAGTTTTTCTTGCTCTTCAGTTGTCAGGTGTTCGAAGTTCACAATGGGGGGGAACCGCTTTCACTTCAGGCACCGGTTTTATTGACAGCTTAAGAGATGCTTGTCTGAAATGTAGTGTTGCTTCGGACGCTGTAAGAAAATGTACTCCTAATATTATATTTGTTTGAAGATTTCTTACAATAAGGAATATAATTTTTACCTGGCCATCCTCAATAGGGGATATACACTGGTACTTTACCTATGTATTTGCATTTTCTCCCTGGGCTGCTAAAACCGTCGTATTATCCCAACTGTAGATTCTATACTGACGAAAATATTTAAAAAAATTCTTCTGCCACAAAGCTAAACCGAGCTCCTGTGTCCAGGAGGGCGGTGGCTGGAATAATATTCACTAACACTTCAATATTTGGAAGAACTAAATTTTTGACAACAACTTTATTCAGCTTGATGGTAAAGGGATTTTCTTGGCCTTCGGATTTTCGCACCCTCCCGTTCGCAGAAATCCGTCTTAGTTTACACCTTCTTTCTTCTCTTCCGCGCCTTTCCGCTAGCCTCCAAACTTTTTGTCTGGTTTATTTTTGAAATATCGACGTTCGCTGGTTGTTTTTTAATATTCAGGTTTCTTTGACCACTGATTCGACTTCCTTCCGTAGCCGCAGTTTCGCCTCTCCTGTGGCCTTGGCGCACCAAATCGGCTTCGTTGCTCGTACTAGCATCTTCCTTCAATGTCCGTCGTTCTGCTTTTAAACTGGATCACAAGCTCAAATAACGTTTCCAAATCGTCAGATTCCTTAATTCGATAAAGTCTTGTACCAGGGGAAGTAACCTACGTAAAATTACTTGTATTATTTCAGGATCCGACCGGCTTCCATACAAAAGCTTAAACAATTGTATTCTTCTTAAAATGAAGCTTGAAGTTTCCTCAATTTTTTGCTTGTATGTGCTGAAGGGTTCTACTTCTAATTTCGTACAATTTCTTACTACTGGAAAGGCCTTTACTAAGAAGGTCTTGAAATTTTCGTAAGTGTGGGTAGGACTTCTAGGTTGGCCCAAGAGATTTTTTCCGATGTACTTGAATCAACTAAGCGCTTGATCCCTTAACGCGCTAGCAGCGAAAATCACGTTTTGGAACTTATGGACTGGATAGAGCATAAAGTGGTCAGCTAATTTTTCCAAAACGTTATTCACCACTGAATTCAAATCGAAGCTCTCTACTGAGGTCACTGATGCTTGCATCGTCTGGAAGATGCATCCAAATCCTTCTAGGGTGGCAGCTGGCTTTACTGAATTTTGGGCCGATACCATGTGTTCATCAACTTTCTCTTGAAAGTCGGCCATGGGTCTTTTGCTTCGGGCGCCACTATCAGGACTACTGTTTCTTTTAGTTGATTTTGCAAACATAACTGGAGTCCTAAAGAGGAACATGGAGCTTACTAAAAGCTACGTTCGTGCGTGTGTAGAAGATACAACCAAAGATAGGAAGGGTTAAAAGTACCCTTTATTTGCTTATCGATTTTACACACGTTCCCGCACTTCGGAATGCAAAGACCAACCACTTGTGGTCTGAATGTAAAAGAATACAAGACTACTAACTAACTAAAATTTGAATAAGAGCTAAGTTCTAATATTTTCACAGATGACTAGCAGTAGGACTGGCCTTTTAAATTACTACGTCTGTAGTAATTTAAAACTACAATACGTCTCTAACTTTCAAGAGGATTAAAACCTCTGGCCTTAAAGGCGGACAGATACTGATGGCAAGCTGGCGTGAAGCCTCTTAGCAAGAGGGCTCTCTCTCTCCTTCCTTCTATTACGCTCTTGGCAAAAAGCCACAACTTAAATACTTAAGCGTTAGCAAGTACAATTTGCATAAACATAAAGACGCGTTAGTTCTCGCCGGAAATGAAAAAAAGAGATGATAGTAAACTTTTAAAATAAAACAAACGTTAGTTAAACTTAAGATCATTCCAAGTATTCCACACTTTATCAATGGAAAGGATTTGATACTTTTGTTTTAAGAGTTGGTCCACTTTCTCCTTTACCTCAGAGGAAAACTGATGGCTGGATAGAGAAAAATGTGGCTAGGGTAGCTTATAGCCATTTTTAGCCAAAAGATCAGCTTTTTCATTGCAGTCCACAATGGCTGGGGATTCACTGAAAAGCAAGTTCCGAACCAGAGGAAATTGCGTTGAATGCATTTATCTTAGTCTCTTCAAGAAAGTAATCACTAGGTGTAAATGAGACAGCTGCCATGGGAGTCAACAGGCATAATTGCCTTACTAAGCATCAAGTCCAAAACGATTTAAAATTGCTTTTTCCATTGCAACAATCTCATCGAATTTAGAGGCATTAACACCAACAGCATAGGATTCCTCAAAAAATATCCTTTATAGTATAAACCAGTATCAGTATTTTCCTCAAATACAGAGCCAACAATACAAATGTGTATCCAATCAGATCAAGTTAATTTGTATCTATAACTTCTAAAAAAACGCGTTGAGAGTATCAGGAACTGTATCGCGTTTCTTTTTAAACATACTGATGACTGATGACAGGAAGCTCTAATAGTAGGATAAGAGACGCCAAACTGGAAAGGGTGGAGTAACGTAGGCATGATGTTATTTATATATTATATAGGGTACAGAGTTGCTCAGCACATATAAATGATTTGTGTGTTTTCAGTCTAGGGGTGGCGGGGGAGTATCATTTCCAATGCTGCAAATTCAATCTTTTACACTTATCATGGAGTTTTAAAGCCTGATTTTCTCTTCTAAATTTTAAAGGCTGAAAGCAAGCCTGAAACTCCATGGCAGCAATTGGATCAGCGATTGGACCGGCTGCAACAGTAATAATCCAAAGTGCCTTATTTTGCGTCAAGTCAATATCTTTTTGACAGGCACTATTGGGTTGTCTGTAAAGTCATGACGCATTTTTGTCTATATTCTTCATCAAAGTTCTTTTATTTATATAAGGAACAATGAGCAGTTAACAGTATACTGTCCTTTTTGTTTTCTTTTAACGAGCTTTTGGTTTGTCCTTTTTGCTTTTTCTTTTTAATTCCTCATTAACAGAAGAACCTGGCTTTATCGGTGAAAAGCTGAACAAGGTGCTGTATTACAGTCTCATTTGATTTGAATGGTAGACCGCGAAAGAAATTTTGAAGAAAGTGAAAGAAGTTAAAATCTAATGGCACAAGATCATGCGAACATGTTACACGTGGCAACACTTTTTATTCATACTCTAAAATAATTTTTATCAGTGGTCAAACTTCTACGTGGTCTTTGTTCCAAGCTCCTACCAATGAGCCAAAAAATCATTTTGAATGTTTACTGTCATCAACTAGACAGTTTCAACGAATCTGTCTTCCAGAAAATTCTGGAACTTATTAATAATGTAAGAACTGCATTCTGTCCCGAAAACGCGAGACGACTCACAAGTTTGATCACTAACAAAAATTACTGCATTTTGCATGAAACGTGTTGCCAAGTGCATGCGATTGATCATGTGTGATCATGTGCAAGATTTTCCCTTGCTTCACTTTCTATAAAAATTCTTTCCTAGAATAAGATTCAATTCAGAGGAAACTGTAAATCAACATCTTGTTCTCTTTTTGCCCCTAATACAACTGGGTTCTTTTGTGATAAAGAGGATTAGCGAAACTCATTATTGTAAAAGAAATCAAACATTTATCGAAGAAAATGGGCAATGTACTATCAACTGCTCGTTGTTCCTTTTGTAAATAACGGCTTAAATATTCTTCACATCATTTACATTTCTGGTGAGGAAACGGAAAAGAGAAGCTGTAGGGAAGCTGAAATTACAAATAATTGGTTAATGCAAAGTAACAGTAAATTTAACAGTAACGTCAGTCATTTTAACGCATTGCTTTGCAACATGAATAAAAACCAGTGTTCTTTGTGACATTTTGCATAAAATCTGTCGTTTCTTTAGGCCGATAACATGTATACTAAGCAAACAAGTAATTCAGTTCATTGCAGTACTAATAGGAGGTAACTACACAAAGCTGCCCAACTGGTATAGTGGTTAGCTTTGCTGACTGCAATGCCGAAGGGTTCGGGTTCGAATCCCGGAGAAAGCATGGATGTTTGTAAATGTATAGTGTCGGTGCGACATGGCGGCACTCTAAATATGAGGCGAGCCGAAAGTCCTCTCATGTGGTTTAGTGGAAGGGGTGCGGGGTGGGAGATGCTCATACCCGTTCCCCGCCCCGGGTTGCTCTCCATCAAAATTGGGGGCGGAACTGAGCCAAATCTCCTTGTCACCTGTTAGGTGCTCAAGGCTGTTGCCAACGACAGGCGTAATCTAACGCTCCTTGACACGAGAATTCTCATGGGCTTGGGCTGACTTTGGCAGATAAGTAAGCATGAGTAACAATAACAACTATAAACTCGTCGTATACAGAATTAAACATAAAAATGCACCCTAAATGGCATTACAAACAGTACTTATTTAAAGGCAATGTATCTTTAAAACTATAATGGATGGATGCTAGTGTCGAAGACATATACTATGCTCTACCTCACAATTCTTCGGCAAGCATAAGAAGCTGATAGGGAAGCACTGTCAGAGAGCGCGAGTATTGGATCTTTAATTTGCACATGGATAGTTATTTTAAGGAGAGATGGATTTCTTGAGCAGGAAATATCACGGCAGAATGCCTCATCTTTATTATTCTATTGTGACTACTTTTATTTATGTTGTTCAATAGCTTTGATAAATAGGGATCGCTACAAATAGCCCCAATTCAAGTAACCTAACATTTGTAGTTGAGCATTTCCGGTCAGTGAATATCGCCTAAGCGTTGACCCAGCGACATTATTGTACAAGTGATATCAATGGAGGTATGGTTTTACATTTGGATACATGTAGAAAATTCTCTGATAGTTGTGAGCTTACCATAGAGTGTAACATTAATAAAAGAGTTGCTACCTTGAATATTTCTTGATGGTGTCCAGCTCTGCAGTATTGTGTTGAACACCGATGATGTACAGTTGAATTGTTTGACTAATTATTTTGCGATTAGAAGAGGCAAAATTAAACGGCAGTACAGTGCTAAATCGAAGATTCGCTTTATATGGTGTACATAAATTCATGAAAGCAGTAAGAGGTTTTTTCAACATTAGTTCTTCAATGTTTTCAGTAACAATGGGAACACCTCATTATAAGGTGTGTACTCTATGATGGCATCCTAATTGGAGGATGAACCTTAGAGCTACTTCAAACAATAACCTTACGAGATAATGTGCTTCATTCGCGTTGTTTTATTGCTCTGTGACGATATACTACATTAACTAGGAGCTTCCTGTCCGACAAAGTGACTTCTTTCAGACACATGAATCCCGATTCCGAAATTCTAACTTCTGCGATAGGGTAACAAATTGTTACGAAATGCCAAGCCGCGGTAAGATACCTTTCCCGCATGGTGGGTTTATGGTTGCCTGAAAATGTCAAGGGAAGGAATGGTTGCCAGATCTAGCGCAAAATCGTCCATATGGCGATATAATTGACGATACACCCTACACGGATGGAGAACATTCTAGAACGAATTCTACGCGGTAGGCATAGAAGGTTCTCAAAGACAGGATAAAAGTTATATAAACCCTGCCGGTATGTGGAGTAGCAATGTATCTCGAATTGGTGCATTGAGAGTGTGCATCGTTGAGGCTAACGAGTGCATCGTCGATTGCATCTTGAGTTATAGCGTGGAGAGTCTGGAGAATACGCTGAGTTTGGACAAGGATCGAACGGAGTCGGGAGCGTACCGCAGTGCTTTGTCGTGAAGCTAACTTCAGCTTTATAGCCTGGGAGCCTGAAGGCTGTGTTGCTGATGGTTTCAGCGTGTTTGTCGTAGTTTTTCGACGACTGTAAACGTGTTTGTTGAGCTGTCTTGAGTAATATTGGCTAATAAATTGTGTTTTCATTCTTCATCAAGTTTTGTCGTTAATCACTCCAAATCCACGAACCCGTAGAAATGCAACAATATTATGAAAGCAATAACGAGTGGCTACCGAGATCACTTCATGAGGATTTCTTGAGGAATTAAGTGAAATATCCTTTGTATAGTTGCCGTCCTACAACATTAATTCTTATCTCTCGCTGCATAACACTTATGACATGCTTCATTTCGCTTTTTGAGCTCATGTCCTGCCGTATCATTCTAAATATTCTTAAACGGAACTTTTTATTTGAATTTTAAATACGCATAAATGATGTCATAATCTTTTACACTTAATTGAGTGGAATGTCTATGTGTTAGCCTTGTTCTTATAAGTATTATTTGCTATTTTATTGTACAAAAGAAAAACGCACACTGCTTAGAATTCAGAAATGTTTTACACGCACCAAGCAGCTTAAACCTCTGTATATAAATATGACAATAAAATGTAATAGACAGGTTATATATAAATTCTTAAGTTCTTTTGTCTCATTCTTGTATGGAAATAATTTTAATATGTAAGTTTAACTTTTTATTACTAATTTGGCATTTATTTTTAAATGTAATTTTAAACATTAGAATTTAATTTTCTGTTATAAAAAATAACATACGCGAGAATCCAACTATTTCTATAAAAATATATTTTAAAGGAAATATTTTTCTGTGTTAGGCTAATTGCAAAACGCGCTCTCAAACGGCAGACATTGAAGTTCAGCGACCCAAGGTCGCGCGTCCATGTCCTCAATGGACACCCGACTGCAAACAACCACTAATTAAAAAATGCTGCAACCTTTCTATGTGGTTTAAATGCTTTTTTCATTGAAAACCTGTTTTAGTGTTTTTAGAGAGATATTGATAATTAAAAGAAATCTAGTCTTGTCTCTTCATTGTTTTTGAATTTGAACAGCCGCGATGGTGAATTATAATATAACCAAGAAATTGAACATATATGAGATAGAATATGTATATATACATTACTGCTACAAATCGTGAAACACAAATATATGATAGTATTATTCTGCTGGTCTAAATCATGTCTGTTTATGTTAAGGATTTAAAACTGCATGTCATTAATGCAAATCCTATATTTATCTTCAAGATCCTTTTTAAAGTAAAATTTTAAGATCATGGTATAAGTGTTCTGCTTATATTATATTTAATCTTCGTTTAACCAGAAACATTACCAATTAGAGTGTAGTCTGTAAAAAGAACAAAGCGTCTGCCATAACAACACAAACTCATTAAATCTGCTTGCAAATATAATGAGATTTCTCGAAAAAAATCATATTTCTGTTTAGTTTATTACACACTCAAAACTTGAAAATCTGAGATGGTGTACAAATGTGAAAAATGTAAATTCTAAACTTTTAATAATAACGAAACCTTCTTAGCACTTTAGTTAATTAGATATATTTTTATCCAACAACATACGTGGAACAACACAACACGAAATTCGCCTTTCCGTTTTCGTGTCCAGTTCAATGTTTTTCTCATTTTGAGTTGAGACGAAACATAATTTAATTAGAAGATAACTGAATGCATTTAACGATGAAGAACCCCTCCTTAAAATACCTTTATAGTTAACTAAATAAATGTATTTACTTAATTAAATCATTTCAGATTACTTAATTAATTTGCTTTAATAAGGTACATATTTTACTTGAATTAAAAACTTGTATGGGATAAATGAACAAATTCGTTTCTAATTAGTTTTCCTTAAGGCAGTAGCATTATATTAGCCCATTATTTTGAAATAATAAAGGTTTTTTTAAATTAGAATTACGTACACTTATATTATTATTGCCTTTGAAAACTTGCTGAGTTACTTTTTATTTCCCATATATTTGATTAATTACTGTATTTGTTTTTCAGTGCCAATCTAATTTAAATCCCGTAAAATGGGAAGGGACTTCAGAAATAATATGCACTTGTTAATGAAACAAGCATTGTTAGATACTTTGGATAATTTAACTTCTTGCAAGGATTTGCGCAGCCAAAATAATAGTTACTTTAATTAGTGAAATAATTAAATTTTTCTATAGAATTTAATTCAGATAAAAACACAGAATAGAAACTTAAAACTGACGTTTTTTTTAAATATTTTGTAATTTATTATTAAAAGAAATTAACAATTGATCAGGAATAATGAAATGTAATTTAAGTTGGCTAAATTTTACATTTTTTATTATTAATTTTATATAAAAGCTGTTCATTGTATTTAAGGGAAAAATTATTCTTTGCATCAGCCTCTGTTAATTATATTCTCCAGTCTCTGTTAAAAGATATTTTAAGAAATGGTTTTTTGATCGAGAAATGCGTATTTATTCGTTCTAATTTTATGTAAATTATTTTTTACATCTTGTGTATATTTATTCCTTCACCAATAAAGAAATTCAGCTTAGCTCATATTACTTGAAGCTAGAAAGGTAAGAAAAAATTGTTAATAGTTTTTGTGATAAAAGTAAAGTTACGTATCTAAACAAATCGTTAATGGTATAATATGCACTCTCAATATAATGCAGTATTTATATCAAATAAGAATTGGCAATTCGATTATAAATATTAACGTCTTAAAATAACTTTATATTTATGTCATAAATCTCCCAAAGAAAGTTGGTGTATCTTTGTATTTTAACAAAGCACTTAATATTATTAATAAAGCGTAATTCCCTTTGCATTCAGTGGAATTAAGTTTTGTTAATTCAGTTAATTAAACTGAAAGCTAAACTGTAATGCACAGTTGCCTTTCATGTACACGAACAAAAAAAAATAGCACCTTATACTCAACCAAAACAAACATCTACTACAGAGGGAACACTTCCAGAAAAAGAACACTCTAATCTCAATTCGACGTCAGTCCCGATTCTTTCCTTAGTTTCTCTTTTATCGTGTGCTAGTATTGAAGGAAAAGAAGACGGCGAATAAACGACGATTGACAGCGCCATCTGTCGCCAAAGTTGGCGACCACGTGTCGCCTACTCACTCCCCTCCCACCCATTTATCCCACACGAACAGCCGTTACATGCTAGGAATTATCACCACGTCAGCACCTGATACAGAATTAAAAAAAGCAGAAGAAAGATAAATAGAACCTATACTGGTATTGGCACATTGGTCTGAAATGAAACAGAAATGTATAGATATAAAAAGGAAAGGGATTTGAACGCGCCTTCTGATTGGACAATTTGGAGATTTGATTGCTGTGGGAAAGATTAACTGCTGCAAACATCGGATGTCAACTGGAAATTTATAAATGTATTTCTATTAAAAGATACCAAATAGATGGAATTTTGAAGGGTTTCACAGTTAAATACCGAATAAATTCAGTGTCGATATTGTTAAAACCATCATGTGCTGACGTCATTTCCAAGTGAGGCCATATTGTTAAAAATTTATTCCATAACTGATACAGTCAAATGAAGAAAGGTATTTAATTTGAAAACAATTACTATTAAAAGAGTAAACGATATAACAGTCACAACTCGTGGATTCTTATCAGGCATTTATTTTGCAAAGTTACTATTATTTTACAGTTACTTATAATTTTAGTCTTTACTATAACCTTTTTCGTTTTCTCACCAGAAATGTAAGTGCATTACTCAGTATTTAAGCTGAGCTCTTTGGACTGAAAGACAAAAAGTGTTCGATCTCTCGAGGCCACCTTAATTAGTTCTGCCAACTCTGGCAATATTGTAAATATTTATTCGGCTTTATGTTATAGTTGCCACTATTTAAATTCTTAAGCCTGTGAGAAGTGCTGAGCCAACTTCGATTTAAAATTAATAGCAGCCTTTGACCACAAGTTTCCATTTTAAATTATAAATATCAGTGTTACTTTAAGTTGTATCGCCACAAGTGGTATTTGCTCCTATGAGCACGAGAAATGCGTTTATATTCTAAGCTCTTAAATAAAAAGGTTTGTTCTAAACCTTTTCAAGGATCTGTAATTCATTAGACACAGCGATAATACGTTTAACGTCTGTTAGATACTAGTTTGTGCTCCCTAAGCAAACCAAAATCTTTAACCCCTTAAGTGTTGCCCTTTATTTTATTCACTGCATCAAAACAATAAAGAAGGAAGAAATCACAGTTCTGATGTCTTTTCCTCTGTTACTTTTGAATCTTTTCTGAATCAACTTTGTTCAGTTCTGTAACGAATCGGTTAAGCGAACGCATGAAATTCATTGCAATATAAAATGCATGGGAATGAGAATGGGAGATTTACAAAACTGAAAATAAATCCAGATTTGTAGTATATACATTTTGTGGATTGGTAATAAAACTAAACGAAATTACATAATTAATAAATAATGTAATAAAAACACTAAACAAAAGCAGATTAGTTATTTTATTGTTTATTTACAACGTAACTTTGAAAAACAATGAAAAATAAAGTTAACAAATCAACTTCCGAAATTAATGAAAAACCTCAGTGTACACAATGTTCCGGGTAAAAACGTTATTAAACGTTTTTAAACATCAATACACATCAGCTGAGTGTGTTCACGCCACACACATAATTTTCTACTTGCCTTACAGTGAACTCCCAACTTTCCAAGGTAGTACTAGAGAAAATGCTTACAACCGTAAGCACATCAAATCAGTTAATTTGAGAGCAGCTAAAAAAGTCACAGACAATAGGAATAATTCGAACCATGAGTAATTGAAAACTGTTCTTAGCAGTATAATTGTATATTGGAGCAATTTAATCTTGAGAGGAAACTGAATTGGTTACGCAGATTAAATGAATATTCAAAAAAAAAAATAACGTAATGTAAATACTTGAAAAAACAAATAAAACTAATTAGAAATAAAGAATCTCTGTTATAAATGACTGCGGTGCATCATCGGTATAACTGCATTCATTCACTTATTTTTATTTCTGCATTTTTCAAAGAGAATTTTGATTTATATTGATGGTTTGTGATAGCAGGTTTTTCATCGATTTACTAGAGACAGATTATTTTTTATTGAACACAACAACCTTTTTAATCCGATAGCTGGTAGTATGCGCTCTGTAAATCACATGTTGAATGTACACTCACGTTTGTGAAAATTGCAACACCATGAAGGACTTACGCGAGTGAGCTGAAATTTTCAGGAAATGCAAAGTAGCGCATGATATGCAAATGATTAGAATTGCAAATCCGTAGCGCATGCGTATGCTGAGCAGCGCCCTCTAAACGGCTGATGGATCCGAATAAATAGACGGCTGTAGCGAGGCGTGTATGGTTATCGGTGGTTATCTGCTAGTGGTAAACGTTAACTCAATCTGTACTTATGCCTCGTCGACGAAAGAGAGCGAGATTTGAACAACTTACAGAGTTTGAACGAGGGAGAATCATCGGCCTTCGTGAAGCTGGATTGTCGTATCGTGCAGTAGCCTCTCGTGTGCAGCGTAACAGCAGCACAGTGATGCGCGTTTGGAAGCAGTGGACGGACGAGTGTCGGACAACTCGGAAATCCGGGAGTGGACCCCGAAATGTGACGTCAGCTCGCGATGATAGACACCTGGTCCGCATGGCGCGGACGGACCGTACAGCTTCCTCTAGACAATTGGCAGCACTGTGGTCAATAGCTACAGGTGTTTCATTGTGTGCTTCATCAATTCGTAGACGTCTGCTGCAGTGTGGACTGCGCGCACGGACTCCTTTATACAGGATCCCCCTAACGCACGACCATCGCCGCCTGCGGCTACAATGGGCCAATCAGCATAGAGACTGGCGTGCTGATTGGCAGCATGTCGTGTTTTCTGACGAATCCCGCTTTAATTTGTGGTACCATGATGGCCGCATTCGTGTCAGACGCTATGCCGGTGAACGCCACCTTCCGGAGTGCATTATCGAACGCCACAGTGGACGAACACCCGGAGTTATGGTCTGGGGCGCCATAGCATATCATAGACGATCTCAATTGCTACGAATTGTGGGCAATCTGAACAGCAACCGGTATATCCGTGAAGTTCTACAGCCCGAAGCTGTTCCCTTCCTTCAAAGCTTGCCAGGCGCTGTATTTCAACAGGACAATGCCCGCCCTCATACTGCTCGGATTGTTAAATCCTTCTTTGCAGCGCAGCAGGTACAGCTTCTTCCTTGGCCTGCGTGTTCCCCGGATATGTCGCCAATTGAACATGTCTGGGATGTCATTGGTCGGCGTCTTGCTCGTGATCCTCGTCCTGTTGCGTCTGCAGACGAACTTTGGGTACGCGTACAAACGATATGGAATGCTCTTCCTCAGTCAGACATTCAAACTTTGTTTGACTCCATGCCACGTCGTGTAGCAGCACTTATTGCGGCGCGTGGTGGCCACACAAAATACTGATTCTGATCTCTTGTTCTTGTTTGTTTGCTTTGAACATTTAATCATTTATTTGTACCACTACCACTCAACTGTGTATTAAATTGCATTCAATTATGACGATTCCTTCTTGGTGTTGCAATTTTCACAAACGTGAGTGTATTTCGAATTTAGTAGTTCTTATGGTTTGGGACGTAATTAGAGTTGTTTTCCAATCAATTGTCTGCTGTTCTTCTCAATATATGTGCAATTTTCAATGAAAGGAAATACCTATATGACCTATATATTTCTAATTTAGAAGGAGAATATTTTAATAGCTTTAAGTAATGAAAAAATAAGTATTTCATATATGATAATAATGGCTAATAATTATGATGATATATTAAGGTTTAAAATGTATTAAAAAATCTGATCTGGACAACACATGACTTCTTTGTACGGTCTATTAAAATATGCACATAATTTGCTACATTTCATTTACACTTATTTCCTCGAATTTCCTTAGAGATAGATTTTTCATTCTATCGATTCAGTTCGTACTTTCCGCCAAGGCAAAAATACGTAAAAACTTAAATGCTTATTAAAAATTACGTAAGTACAGAAAAACATAAACACCAAATTCAGTTAAAAAGAGCTAAAAAAGCAATTTTTACAATTAAAATTATGGCTTCTACGCCAAAAACAAGTAATTCCGCCAATGGATAGAAAGATAGATTTTTAGATGCACCACTGACACTGAAGACACTGAAGCTGGTGCACAAACTGACTTAGCTCACTATTCTACTGAGGAGTTTCAAATTTAAACAGATGGCGGTTTCGTTAGGCTTAGTGGCACTTAATCAACATTTACATTGTGTATAATTCTCCAACTATGAACCTTAACCCGAACATAACAGCAACATAATTCAGTCACTTTGCAAATACAGAAGGAAAAAATGCATAATTTTTACATAATGCACAATAAGCAAAAATGCACAATATGTATACATATACATATATGTTTGTTGCAACCAAAAAGGTAGGTGCACAATTATATGTTATGGCAGTCCCATAGACAGAATTCCAATGTCCTAAAATTGTCGCTTTTTGTGTTATGTGAGATACCTACATACGTAGGAACGTACGAGCAAATACCACGAAGAAATCTCTTCTGAATCCATTTTAAATTCATTTTACAATCTGTTTAGGAGAAAAAAGAGTCCTTTATCCTGACCATAAGTACAGGTGTCACTCAAAAACATCATTCAAATGGATTCGAGAGCGGTCTAAATAGGTATTTTCGCCAAAATATGATACTACAAATTTTTCGCAATTACAATACTGCCTTTACCTCGCAGAAGGAAGTAAGGCGAGACAGAAACAGGAAAATCAAATACCCACAATGTGAGAAGAAAACTGGAGAAGGTAGTAATAAGATTAAAATACTGTACTGTTTTGTCGGAAGCGTTAAAACAAAGCAAGTGGGAAAATTTGTTTTCACAGAAACCGATAATTCACAGCATTATTAGTCGCTTGCCTGCAATGATATGCGTGAATGAATGTTTAGATACATCTTTTTGTGCATTATTGTGTAACGGCTATCTACCACGAAAGTGATTTTTTTAAAATAACTTGTCATAATGGTAATGTAGGAAGAACATGTCGATATAAATATATCTCCCTTATAGCTCTCAGCCGTGGAATCTCCATCAGTGAGCCAATGAGATGGTCATAAGAAATCCACTAAAATTGCAAAAATATAAAAAAATAATTCAAAATCATAAATTGTGCTTATCTGAGATTTTATACTTCTTCTTGGGTTATTATAATGCAGAGAAATGATTTAATTTCTCCGTATAGGAGTAAATTTAAATTATTGTTTTAAAATATATCTTATTTTATTGTCAAACCAAACTACACAGAGGGAAATGTTTTTTGAAAATTGTCAATTGTCAGGCAAGTACGAGAATTCCGAGATACGTTTTTCATGAATAATTTACTGGATAGTTTTAAAAACGTAATGCACTGCCGAAACTTCAACAAAAATTTATCTTCGTGCGCGAATCTAAGAAGAAAAAAAAAAGACTAGTTAAAGCTGGCGAACTGAAAGTTGAAGTTACATGATAAATACCGTGTTGTGACTAAAGACAGTTTTGAACTAGTTTTAATACTATATTTTTTTCCGTACTAGTAAGCAAGAATAATATAACCAATTTTTGATTCTAATCATGATTTTTATCCTAGTAGATAAATCACCATGTAAAAATGTATCTTTTTAGCTACTGAAAACGCCGAAGGAAGAAAAGATTACTAATTTACTTTCTTATTTCTCCCGACCATATTCAGGAGATTGTAATAATGATATTCAAAATTAGGCTAAAATCAAAATTTAATTTCTTAACTGCAATAACAATTAATGCTTCTTGAATAACATTTACTTTTCATTGAATATTAAATATAATTACTCTTCTGAAAACCGATTAATGCATATAGAAGTTAAGACACTCACAGCCTTGTGGAAGACAACCAGTGTTTTCCGGAGAAAAAGCTTTTCACTTATAATTGACTAAAAACTATTATTATTGCTAAAAACTTATTGCAATTACTTCTAAAATCTTCTAGGGCTGACAAAATGTCTTCATTTCTTCTACTGCCATGATAGCTCAGGTTGGCCTTGGTTTCCCTTAATTTATAAGGTATTTCCTTCCATCTTACGTGGCACCTTTGGGATGTACCGGGCTAGCACATTGATCTGACAATAGAGAGTCCCGGTGTTCGAATTCCGGTAAGGGTACTGCCCATCGTTCTTGCATCGATATAACCTAATGACTCGAAAACCTTCTTTTACTAAGCTCTGCTTTTGGTTAAAATGTACCAGTTGGTAATTTTAATAATGTTACAATACACTATCGATGAAGTCTAGCTCCATGGACGCCCAGGCATTTCTTTGAGTACTTTTGTAGTTAGTGTTTACAAAATTATTTGCTCATAAAATAAGAAAAAGAAATAAACCTTTGAAAGAAGAAATGTCAGAGTGGATGATAAAATTTTGGCAGAGAAAAAGAAATAAACCTTTGAAAGAAGAAATGTCAGAGTGGCTGATAAAATTTTATTTGACCTCTAAAATGGAATTTGCTTTATAGACCTTAAGCCAGCAAAAGATTGTTTACTGCAGGCGGAACAAACGAGCTTTTACTAAGCTCTGCTTTTGGTTAAAATGTACCAGTTGGTAATTTTAATAATGTTACAATACACTATCGATGAAGTCTAGCTCCATGGACGCCCAGGTATTTCTTTGAGTACTTTTGTAGTTAGTATTTACAAAATTATTTGCTCATAAATATCAGAGAAGACAATCCATGCATCGTCTACAAAATGCCTATAACAATACGTCTAATAATTAAAATTATGAAATAATATATTCTCTGTCTTTAAGGTCACGGTTCCTTTTTGCGCTTATCCTGTTAATTTTTTGCCTTTAATGCTACCCGTTTACAATGTGAATGCATTAAATGTTATTTTAAAAACTGCCAGCAGTATCGCTATAAGCTGTCCTGAGTTTTGCTACTGCTAGCAGTAACAGGAGCCAGGACATTCCTGATTGCAAATGTATATTTTGATAGTAAAATTTAAATTTAATTAGTTTAAAATAAATTTGAATATTTTAATTATTACTGCTAAAATTTCTTCTAATGTTTTTACTTCTGCTAGCTGTTCTCGCCAAAAATATTGCAGAAAATTAAGCGAAGAGAAAAAGAAATAAACGTTTGAAAGAAGAAATGTCACAGTGGCTGATAAAATTTTATTTGACCTCTAAAATGGAATTTGCTTTATAGACCTTAAGCCAGCAAAAGATTGTTTAGTGCAGGCGGAAAAAACGAAGCGAAAGAAGATAGGAAGTTAAGTTTTAATAATATTTATTGTTTCAGAATTTAAATTATGGCGAGAAACAGATATTTGCATTCCATTTATGTTTTAATAACATTGTTTCATTGGTAGTATAATTAAATTTGGATTGCAGATTTGTTTTACTTTAATTTGCTTATTTTATTTTTCTAATCCGATGCGGTTTAATGTAAATTTAGAGCGTTCTTTAATGAGGAATATTTTTACTTATTGTTTTGATTCGCATGATAGCTAAATGTAGAGACTTAAATTAACTCGATGGATTGCAAGAGTTTATTCATTAATATTTGCAGATTATTTAAAATATATGCATTTAACCAAGTCATAACCAGTATAGTTGATTGTTCATCGTTTAGTATATTTCTTAGGAAAATAATGCAGTGTATTATCAGTTTTACTAAAATACATGCAAAATATATTTCCTAAATATGGAAACAATCAGGTAAAGTTTCGAACTTGTTTTCTATAGATAATAAATTATAATATGCATTAAGTGTGATGATAGATTTTTATAAAATTTTTCTGTATCTTTTGTATTAATTCTGACATGGGATATGATGGGAAAAAAGTGTCATTACATCTTATAAAGTCAATTTAAGTCAGTGTGTTTTTTCAAGTCATATCCTTAGAGATGTTGAAAGAATCTGATTTAATAGTTTCATATGTTTTTAGTTTTACATTATCAATTAACACGTACAGTGTTCAGACTGTTTGGAAAATTGTTTGCTCTTCCATGATGTCCCAAAGCTAAGAAGAAAATGTGAACCTGTAAATGTCATTTTTCAGCAAGAAGACTGTTAACAACAGGAAAACATATTCATTATTATACAAGTTAACTGTTAGTATTGAGTAAAAGAAAAGGGTGAAATAGAAATCATATGCAACTGAATGTAAACGTTCAGACTGATTACATTATTTAGGTTCTAATCAAAATATTAAAAGGAAAAATATTATTAGATTATATTTTATTTATATTATTTCACAGCTTGCCATTGGTCGACAGTAAGAGTGTTCAATACTGGTAGCTCAACACAGGCTCAAATCCGAGCACACAGGATAAATGCATAGACTTTTACATATTTTTGTCCATGCAAAAGTCAATACGAGCCAGTATCTCTTAAAATTCCTTCACGAAGGCATTTCTTCCCTTAGAAAGTTAGCTCGCATGTGCTTTTGTTATAATTCAAATATATATATTACATTCTTTGATCCGTAACCCACATTGAGACTTATTTAAAAAGCTAATAACTGGAATTTTACTTTATTATTAGAAATTGTATTTTTTCCCGAGAGGATGGCGTTACTGATTTCAAGTGAGAAAGGTACTTACATTTCAGCAGGGTGATTACATTTTTTATTTCATGTAATTAGTCAGTAATTATTAATAATAAATATAATTAAATAATTTTAATCAAACTTCATTTTGTCAAATATATAGTTTTAAATTAAATATTAATTATAAATGAAATTAATTTAATTTAACCAAACTTAGTTACGTTAATATTTGTCTTAATTAAATTAAACGAAACTTAGGTACATTATTATTTGTCAAAAATATAGCTAAAAATTACTAAACAAGATTTTGAAATTTATATTACTATACGTTAAAATTTAAAGACGCAGTATCAACTTGTGTACAAAAATCAAGTATAAATACATAAATTTAAATAATTTAGAACCCTGTAAGTTCTACAGAACTAAAAGTGCTATATAATTTAATATGTGCATAGTAAATTAAAACACGATAAATATGCACAGAACACGATAAATATGCACAGATCACGAGAGACGTCAAGATATGATACGGATATGAATGCAGGTGCAAATCATTACGTATAAAATTTCTCCGCAGCTAAAGCATTAAAAATGTTTCTACGAGATTTCTTCATAAAATCTTTTTTAATTCTATTCATTTAATGGAATATAAAAAAATGAAGAAAAGATTTTTCAATAAAATGCCTAAAATAACTGTATCAATATCAAAATTATCGCATATTACATCAGATTATCCTTTCAGAATATGGTAGTGTTGTAAGTACTTTTCTGTCGTATTTTGTTAAATAAGTAAAACTAAATAACCACTAAATTACACTTTTATGTTTTGCATTCTTTAATAGTATTGCATGAATACAGGATCGTAATGGATTGAATGGACATAGATCTGATGAGAGCTTGATGAAAAATATTTGCTCAAAAGAAACTCTTCTCAGTAGGACAGGGCACACTCTGTAGTTACACCTCCAAACTATTAATAACGTTAAACACAATGCAGTGCAAAGTGCATTCAGAGAAAGGCACTAGCACGGAGATCTCACAATTGTCCGAAGTCAGCTCTGAACTAAAAACTGAGAAATAATGCTGTCAACGGCCTTAAGTAATTTTCCCCTGGCCGCTGAGAATTTTCTGGTACCTTTTATTTCTCAAAATTACTGGAAAGCATATACTGTTAAAGTTACATATGAGGCCTGGATACGGTTGCAGTTACATATAGGGATCAATTACAATTATTCAGTAACAGTATCTCTTACAGTTATACAGGGACCGGACCAAATATCTCCTAAAAGCCATTTACCTCAATTTTAAATAGACCCAACCCTGTAATCTTATTATACAGGAGGAGCTTCTTCTCTTGAGACATTTCATGCTATATTATAAAGAGATACTACAATTTTAAACATAATTTCATTAAAAGTATTTGCTTATGTAAAATCTGTAACAATATATCCTTAGTTTTACTTTCATGTCTTTAGCATTCCTACATGTTGTAAGAGAAGGAAGGACATGATAGTGTAAAAAATTTTAAGAATCGGAGGCTCCCTTCCTTCCTACCTGCACACAAGTGTCCCTATATACCTCAAAAGAACGACGGGATTGTGCATCGATATTCTGTACTATGATATTTTTACTGGTATTTTCTTCTTTTATAGAATATCACTAAAGTCAGAAAAAAAGAAAAAGGAATTAGGAAACGATTAGGAAGCACTTTATTAGTAGCTTCGTAAAAGACGAACAACAATGAGTTTGCTTAATTTTCTTCTGATTAAATATTAAGAACATTTTTTATATTGACTCGTAGTCTTAGGTAAATTTACTACAGAACGCACATAGACTTAATCTTATTTTGAATTATTTCCATCAGCTATATTCATGTTAATCCGAAATTTACCCTTTATCTCTCAGATACACTACATTTAATAGAGGAAGTATTTAAACCATTTCCTTATTAACCTAAGTTTCAATTGAATTTATATGTATATGTAAAATATGTATATGAAAGAGTATTTAAAATGTATGTAATAATATGCATATAAAATGGGTATATGAAAAAATTTATATGTATATGAAAGACAATCAGTAACAAAAGTTTGGCATCAGACTTTTAAATTTCTGATTTAAAATATTAATACAACTCCTTCAAGGTATTTATATCGCCCTGTAGTATTGCGTATTGCAAAAACTCTTCCTCAGTCGATATTCACAGAACTTACGAATTTTTATAAATACAATTGAAACTGTTATGCATCTCTTTTGACACCACCTCAACTCGCTTGCTAATATCTTCGTTTGCTCTTCTTCCTTATTTAAAATGTTACTATGTATACAAATTTGTGGGGTACCTATTGCACTCGTAATCATCTATGAAGTAAATATTATGTCTCCAAAGCTAATTTATCCAATACTAAAATTATTTTGAATTCACCGTTCAATTTACCACGTAACGTCTGTCTGCAAGATCCATCTAAAACTACAAAACTACAACAGCAACACACACACACACACACACACACACACACACACACACACACACACACACACACACACACACACACACACACGCACGCACGCACGCACGCACGCGCACACACACACACACTATGCACATATGAGATGCGCAACTGGGAGAGTTTACAAACATGATTAATCGCGCCGTCGGGCTATTCAAACGAATCTATCGACTTGGATGGACGGTATGGCGACTTGAGATACATTTGAGACTTAACCAGTGGCAGTATGAACAGTTATCGAACTTTGAAAAGAGGCGTATGGTAGGCCCTAGAGAAGCAGGTTGATTAAATAGGCGCATTGGCTGCCACCTCGGTCGGCCATTTATGGTAGCTGTGATATGGCAGTTGCTCCGTGTTCTCTACAACGGATCATGGAAGGAATAATGTACTGTCGCAGAGGGTGGGAACATCCCAGGAACACAAAAGAGCTCGAAGATCGCGCAATCATAACAGCGGCCACGTCCGCATCAACAACGTCGCTAGTATCGATTTGACACCATTTTTAACATTTCAGCATCCGGTGGTATCAAATGAAACCATTCGGTGACGACTGGCCGAAGCTGGTATATACTGCTGACGTCCATTAAAACGCCTACCACTGACACCACATCATAGGAAGCGTCGACTGAATTTTGCCGAACTCAGCAAGTTGGAGTGTGAACGACTGGAGGCGTGTGATCTTTAGCGATGATTCCTAATTCAGTCTTAGTGCTGATGACTAACAAGCGTGTAGTTGGAGCCAGGCCAGCGATCCGATTCGGCGTTTTTTGTGGAGCGGCATATGGCGATTACATAAGGTATGACAATGTTCGGAGCTATTTATTGGAACACACGACCACCTCCAATCGTCCTTCAAAACACTATGACGAATCGCAGTTAAGTGCATGACATTTTAAGGCAGGTTATAATGCCTATATTTTCACGTCACCCAGGCGTCATTTATTAGCAAGACAATTTTTATCCATATACTGCGCGACACTTCCAATATCTTCAAGGATATGATTTACTCTCGTGAACTGTAAGGTCCCCAGGGCTTTCGCCAATACAGCAAGTTTCTGGCTTGCTTAGATAGCAGCTGAGGCAGTCCTGGAATATTGCTTAGTTAACTGGGCAGTTGCAAAGATAATGGCATGACCTTAGGCAGAGGGTCATGCACCTTAGGCAGAGGTGAGCTACCTACCTGATTCAATGCTACTTCATGATTTGGCTTGTATATGTGTCAGAGGTGTTACTTACTTGTTTATGACATTTTTCATGCCGTAACTTGATAAGCTTAATAAAGCCATCTTTTCGTTCTGAATCAGTAATTATTTGTTTATCTCCTCATTCCCTACAGTATGTTAAGTTTCGTGATAGTAGTTCGTTTGTGCATATATTTTTTGTGACAGAGTGTATACATATCTATGTGTTTCTGTGCTCGTGTGTGATGATTTATTTCGTTGTAGATATTTTGAGATAGCAAGAGCTGGATTATTTTTGTAGTTGGCAGCGAACTGAAGTTAGAAGATCACAGAAGTTTCAGAAGATGACGGAGACATTTGAAGAATTACAAAATCACTTGATAATCTAAACATATGTTTCTTAGCAGTTCATTAAGGTATGGCATGATATGGCGCAGAAGAATGAGGACAAACTGCGTCCTACAATTTTAATTGTGGTGCGTTACATTTTTAATAACGATTAGAAGCAGCAAGCAAGAGACATATTTTATATAGCAAGTGTAAGTAGAAAAGGGTGGCAAAAGAGTGTTGCGTAGTTAGATTGCAACGGAATGTATAGTAAAATCTTTAGTTAATCTGATTGACTAATAAATATATGCAGTGCACAAGGTTAAGATGACATGATGTGGAATTAGTTTTCAGAAATGATGCACTGTTAAAAATAGAGAGCGGGGAATGACCAAATTAAAAAGGGGCTGTTGCTAACTTTAAGTATAATTCATAGTTATATATTTTTTATCTCACATATATTATATATAAATTTAAACATAAGTTTTCTATTTACGGTTACCTTCTAGGAAAAGATGTATAAAATTAATGCATAATGAAATCAGGACATGTTATTGAGAAGATTGTTATAAAATTTAAAAACAAACTTATAATAAAATTAGACGAAGCTTAAAATTTATATGGTATGCAACAAAAAGTATTTTTGATGCAAATATTGTAATAAACATAGAAGAAGTTTAAAAGTTGTATGGAATGCACGAAAAGATCACTTTTAAAAGGAAATAAACAATAAAAAGAACAGTACATACTTAAAAAGGCGGTAGAAGAGTACTTTACATAAAAAGTTTAGAAAATTACTGTTATTTCTCGTAAGAGAGCTGACTTCTCAAGGGGAATCAGTCCTCCCCGCGAAGGTCCGTGATAATCTGGGTATGATCACGTTTCGTATATTTCGTATTTCTAAGAGAATTCGTTTAATAGCGAAAACTAATATCTGTAATTTTGATTTAAATTAATAATCTTCAAACATGAAGTTCCTGAGGCGAAGAAAAAGGATAAATTAAGAAATCGCCTGTTATAAAAACTGATGGGGAATTTAGAAGTTTCAATAAAAAACTTGCAATGCACATAAAACAAATGTAAAAATATTATGCAATTTAAGTTATTATACAATTATGATATCTTAATTACATGCCCATACAAAAATAGGACCAAAGATATAATTTTTCTCCTAACTTACAGTTTAAACTACATGGCTGTAATTGTGTATCTTTTGACTGAAAACATTCTTCATTGGAACCTACCCTTGACAGACATTTAGGTTTACAAATTAAGCATGTGACAGAGTGTTAAAAACTGTGAGTAGACAAAAATGGCGAGATATTAATCAGAGGAAGACCAATGATTGGCTTTAGACCAAGAAAATTTAAATGGTAAGTGTAAGAGAGTTAGGCGAGCAATTTTATCCCCCTTTCGGCTATTATGTAAATAAACTACCCTGGATTTATACTAATAAATCAAAAATAAAATAGTTTTAAATTCTTTGGCCGAACGTCAAGGAAAAATAAAATTGTAAGAACAACAGTCAAAAGTCTTCACCCAGAGTAAGCGATATTCGGGTCTTTAGAAAATAAACGGCTGGCTTTTAATTAATATGAAGGTTATCAACGATTCGATTACATATGTAGGTGGAAACGGAAAAAAAATTATTTACAATTGTAGAGAAATTCAGATCTTCACAGAATGTCGTCTTACACACATCTTTTATTTTTAATAGCGGCCTCGCCTGCGTCTTTTTTTTTTTGTTTACAAAACTGTTTTATGCAATGACGTATTGCGTGATATGTCGTTCGACGCCAGCTGCATATTGTTTCGGCCATCCTAGACTCGACTTACCCTCCTGGCGATACTTCTAGAATAGCTGGGAAGTTCGTTGTAGTCAACATAAAATTTATCTAAAGACGTATTTCATATATAATCTGATGTTATTCGTTCTGCAGCGCAAATAGTTTAGTAATTCCACATGCACTATCAACAGTCCTGAGTTCCTGAATCACTACTGAAGAAAAATGCAGATTCCATCTCACTTTGTAGAAGTTACTTCATAGAATTTACTAATTCTTTGTAGAGTCTATGGGTAAATCCACATCATACACCAAAGGGACTATATAAATAATACATTTAATGAAGATTATCAACGATTCGATTGCATATACAGCTCGAAGTGGATGAAAATTGTTTACAGATGTAGAGGAATTGACGTCTTAACAGAAAAATGTATTACACGTGCTATTGATTTTTAATTACAGCCTTGTGAACATTTTTTTTACAAAAGAGTTCTATCCAATGGCATCTAGAGCCATGTACGTTCGGCGCCGACAACATATATATATATATATATATAAATAACACGTAAATAAAACGCTTAACTTTAATTCGCACTTTATATTTAAATTTGGTTATTTCCGCTTTGTGCCTGAAAAACAGTAAGTGCTTACAATAAAACGCACTAAACGGCGTCATTTTAAAATTAAATCATATCGTATGATTTCTGTGTGAAGTTAATGACCGCAGTGCATCACAATTAAGCCAATAACGTTTTCAAATTTCGGAGCCAGAGCGTAATATTATCTTGTAGTGTCATTAGGTTATTTAGAAGCAGGAGAAGAGAAATGAGCAACGCCTTCGCCGGAAATCGACCCATGAACCTCTCGGTTACACTTCGAGCGTGCTGACCACTACACCAAGAAGGCATGCGAAGAAGGCGGGAGAAATACCTTATAATCTAACCAAATAAAAGTGAACTAAAACCAAAACATTCTGAACCCAGATTTCATCTAATGCACTCCGTACCTTTGCTCTCGCTTGCTGCTTTGTTAACGTGTCATTGCTCAACACTCTTCCGACGGATGTGTTGTCATAATAATGTAAAATTTATAAAGTAATCAAGAATGGGAGCGCAGATTGCGCCCTTTGTTCTTCGTAATTCAAACTAAGAATTATTTCACGTCGTGGACTTCTAAAATATTACATATATTTACAAAGTGCGCGCTTGGATTTAAAATTATTTATTAGGTTTAGAAATCATCAGAACGTGAATTGTAATAGCAATCAAATATTTATTATTGAAGAATTTCCGTCCCTTCCATTGTTATTTACAGTTTCAATGGCATACTACCTAGAAATATTTATTTGATGGGTTTTATTATTCTTTTAAAGTTACATACAATAATAACAGACATAATTTTTACCAGAGGAAGAGTAGATGGAAAGAAGCAAATATAAGACTTCAAACGAAATTTAGAGAACATCCTTTCTACAATATGGGATCCATTAAATTTGAAAGACAGCGCCCTTTTACTACAGCTACGACTTCTAATCTAACAATTGCGTTAAACTGATCCACGAATTTTTTTATCTGTTAAATATATAGGTAAATGAGATTTTGGAGGTTTATGTTTCATTCTCTTCTATCCTTGAATGATTTATGGCATATATCGCAACTCTAAACCGTAACGATATGCGTTGCCTTTGACATAAGTCTAAAATTCTTTACGTAATGCTTCACAAAACCCATCATGTCTTCATTGTGATAGAGAAATGAAGCGTAGTCGCACCTATCTCTACATTTTACCTATAAAATATCGCTTAAAATTGAAACCCTTCACGGCAAATGTCGGTATTTCGGTCTCCAGTTATCATGAAAGATACGTCTTCTAAAGCCGTAATCCATACTCTTGTGCCCAAGGATATATTTGGCATCGTAAAAGACAGTCGCTTCGGGATATTGCCGAAACATCACGGGCCATTTGGTAGTAACGGACGCGTTGCTATCTGCCGCTCCATGCATCAAGGCATTTACATAGCCGCGCATTACGCGATGTACCCCTAGAGAATCGAATCGCTTGAATTGCGAATTGGGTGGATGCGGGGTCATGGAAACAGTTCGTTTTGAGAAGAACGATCATTCTGCAACTGAAGAGAACTCTGTAAATATCGTCTGGCAGAAATCTTAGTTCACATAAAAAAATTCAAATCATGATTGTCAGAAGGCTGTTATATTTATACTGTTTTGTTTGTTTGTTTATGATTATCCAGTACTAAACATGCATTATCTTTTCATATTATTTGCTGCCAAAAAGAAGACCTTATAAAATAATATTGTTTTTAAGCCTTTTAAAACAACCTATTTTCTAAATTGTGAACAATATTATTCATGCATTAAGAAATCTTAAGATTTTCATAGAATTGCGACGGAATTAATTCTATCATGCTCTTAAAGAAAAGCTTTAAAATTCCTAGCAGGAATATGAGAATTTACAATTATGTCAGGAGTAATTTTGCGAATGTTGTTCTGAATTTTACAGGACTGTTGCATTGAAAATTTTATATGCAGTTTTCTAATAAGTAGCTTCTTACTGCTGTCAGATATTAAATTTTGATAACGCTATAGATACCTAATGCTTTGAATTTCTTTTTTTGCTATTGATATGAAACTAAAGCTCTTTTTTGAATTAATTATTAAAATCTTTATATAAAATATTCAATTCTATATTATTTTCAACCATGAAAATATTCCAGCAGTGCAAAGAGTTATTATGGCAGAAAATATTAAAACCGAACCATAAATGAGAATGAAATCTTTAAGTAATTAATTAGGCAAAATATAAGTTATTAAACCAAGGATTACAAAATACTGGCGTATACGTCTTTTAAAACTGTTTTAAAATTAAAATATTTAAGAAAATTAATGCACTAAATTTTATTTCATGTCTGAAATGCAATTAACAAATATTCTTCACAACTGAATCAAGACATTTCAGTGTAATAAAAAGTAATCAAATTAAAATGAAATTTTCCCATGACAGTCTATTCCGCGACAAAAATGCAGGGTTGGAGAAAATGAATCTTTTATGAAAAACTGTTAGTTCAAAATCTTTTTTATTTTCTAAAATGAATAATTTTAAAAGGAAATAAAATATTTATGAGGTTTCTGAATTAAAGGTAAATTTAATGGAAAGCATGATATAGTTATTTATAAATATATTTGTCATTATTTAAACATTAGGCATATTAACTAAAGTAATACTAAAAAAAAACTACTGTTGGAGATTCTAAAGCAAATGTAATCAGTAGAAAGTGCCTAAATTTGAAGAAGTAATTTCGAAGGTTTGAATAGAACTTTCGTCTTCAGTCACAGGAGGAAAAAATTGTATAAAATTCAATTCTGCAGTTGAAGAAGACGACTCTATTCAAATATGCGAAACTAGTCCTGCAAATTTATGCAACTTTGGCTGATTCTTGTTGCTCTAGAATCTCCAACATTATACATGTTTTTTGAATATTTAATTTTTTTAGAATAAATACTTGATTCAAATACTATTTTATCCGGCGTCTGAGAAGTATTAGATTTTCACTGATATTAATTATCTTAGAAGCTGTGACAAATTTGAATTACTGTAACCAAATAAATTTGAACTACTGTCCTCCAACTTGTACCAAGTAAAGGAAGTATCATAATTTCGAAAAATTTCGGGTATCATATTTGAGAGGAAATATACATTTTGAATGTTCCCGAATCTATTTTCGAAGAGTTTTTTGCATGGTGTCTGTACGTACGGACAGAAGGTCTCATTTTTCCAAAATGGTTTACAAAATTGATTTAAAATGGATTAAAAGGCGATATTTTCGTCTCGTATGTACGTATTTCGTATAACTCAAAAACGATTATCCTCAGAAAGTTGAAATTTTGTGTATAAGACGTCTATAATATCCAGTTGTGCACCTTCTTTTTTTTCGATTTCATTTACAAAATACAATATCGAAATTTAAAAAGTTTCGACAAATAACAAAATTTAACTTTAAAGCGGTCTCCCGGTTCCTATATTTATATTTGGGAGTTCTGTGCTCGTTACGAAGAAAATAAAATTGTAAAACGACTGACTCCAGTGCGACAAAAATGGACCTGGGTATTTAATTTAAATATTTGCAAGTTTTGATTTTCAACTTTCCTTGAAGGATCAGTTCATTAAATTAGAACAATTAGAAACATCTGTAGCAGGATGTTTCCAAATTTTAGAACAAAATGTTATACTGTGCTACTAGGGCTTTCATCATTGTGATGGCAAGCCGTCACTTTTTTTAATCCGAATTCTTTTTTGACACTGACATCGGACTTTCGCAACAGATACTATAAATAGAGTGGGTTGAAGGTCACGCTATTCTTCCATCCGCTTCACTTTCGATGATATTCAGCGGAAGCGAGAATGAGGTCTGCAAGACCTAGGTAATTTTTCTCCTCGTGCTTCATCATGAAATATTTATTTCGTGCCTGTGAAAAAAACCGCTTACAATACATAGTTATTTCTCTTCTTCATCCACCTATATGATCTACTGGCACCCTACTCGACAAGATTAATTAGCATATATTGTGATGATCATCGATATATTTCTGATCAGAATTTCTCCTACAAGGGCCATGTGGTCAAGCCTTATCTGCGCCTCGTACTTCTTCAAGCGACCTTATCCTTCGAAGGTTTAAGGGTATGAACAGCTGTACTTTTCGCTCTCGTCATGTGCTAAGTTATCCTGCTAGCATACCATCAAACATTACGAGCGTATTTAATGATGTTATCAGGCTTCTCATTTTTTTGTTATGCACCTTTATGTTTGTTTATATCTTTGTTATGCATTTTTGTTATGCTGAGCGTAATTTGGTGCTATACATGGGTAAGTCCATTTCATTTTATTTAATTTTAGGTTATTAACCTTTTCTCGAAGAGAAGCGCAAACGCGCGCTTATCGCTGAGGCTGGCCATCTCTTTCACGAGTGTCTGTTCAGGGCCGGAGGGATTTTTGATATTAAGCCTAAATCCATAAAATTATCGAAATATCAACTCGTTGTTTAATAATGCTCTGTAGAGTATTTAAATGGACACCTATGTGTAACTGAAATCATATGACTCATATGGTCATATGGTATGAGTCATGTTATTTATTTTCAGTATAGGTCAAATCTACATGTGTCTGAAACCATATGGACATACAATGCCATCTTGTCTCAGAAGTTATAGTTTTTAAAACGTTCCAGGGCACTGGCGCAAATTTGTGACGTCGCGGATGAACAAGAAAACGCTCCGGTAGGCCAGCATGTCGGCCGAGAATGAGTGCGTTTGTTGCTAGGACATATACTTGACAGTCGGCACGAAAGGGTTAAGGCACGCCACAAATTTATCATCATATTCTAACGTATTGGGTATTGTGGTCACAGCGTTAGAAATATTATCTCAATATTGTTCCTTTGCCTTATTACCGGCCATTTAATTCATTTGGGTATTGTGGTTAACATTTGGCCCATTATTACAATAAGCATACACACTTTGAACGCTTTACCAACCATAAAGACTTTCACTTTTAAGCACCTTGATAAATAGCTTACTGTAAATTGCCACTTAGCATAACATAAGATATTTAATTTAACTTCTGAAATAAATTTTCTTCTTATTGTCTATGTTCAGCTTTTAAACTGAGGATAGACAATAAGAACTGATGTTACTGATGCAACTAGTTACTGATGCAATTTTTAAAGAATTTAAAGGACATATTTTGTATTTAAAAATTCATAATTTGCATGATTATTTACATCTCTAAAGAAATTAAAATTGTGCCTGACGACATGCGGTATGTTCTAAACTTTCACGAAAGGGAAATTAAGATGAAAGGTAATGTTAAGTATTTCAATGTAATTTTCATGTTTAGCGCATGGTGAAATTACTTTCTATAATGCATATTAATGAAACAACAAAATAATTTATTCATAAGGAACGGAAATATTAATCACAAATCTCGTAAATTGCTTAAGGTGAATATGATTGAAGAAAGCATATTTTACCATTAAGTATAAGACGGACATCAGATTGATTGTAAAGTAATTCAGGATACTGGCTTACAGAATTTAATGTATATTGATTATAAATAATTATAATTTTGAAACCAAGCTCTTTATTTCAGTGTTTTAAGGAACTAATGTTTCATTTATTTTAGCCATAAGTAAATGATATCTTATGTCAAGCTGTGTATTCTTTGAGTTTTATGGATTTCACTTGCAAGGGCAGTTGCAAGAATTAATCAGCAGAATTTTTGTTCATTATATTTAGGTGCAAAAAGTGATTGTCTGTAACAAGGTTACGTTAAGAAATTTCACATTATAATCTAAAGGAGGAGCCTAGTAATTGGTGACAATGAGAAATGGTTATGAGAAACTTCAGATCTGTGAGTGATTGGTTCAATAAAGGAATAACAGAGAAACTTAATTGCGCACAACGAACAGCAATTAACACGTGAAATGAACAAGACAGTTTTCTCGTGCGGATATTTGAGTTTCATGTGAATTCACAATTAGAATGCATCAGAAACGAGTAACAATTTGCCATGTGTTTTTGACAAGAAATGTGTAGAACTATCTTAAGGGATATTGTGAAGAGAAATGAAGGAATTCTTCATGTAAATGGCAACTTGACGAAAAGCAGTTGCTAAGCACAAAACGGAAACCAAACCTAGGAAGCCAAGACTGCATTCAAAGAAGTTTGTTCAGCTGGGATAAAGAGATTTCTTTCATTCTGAAAGGAACTATTGAAATTAATCAAACTGTTCATTGAGTCAGCTGTTGTAATCTAGGATAATTTGGAACAGGCTTTAACTGCCAATCTGTCTGCCCTGAAGTGAGCAAGATAAATTTAAATCAGACACTGCAAGAGTAGCTCTACATGAGTTTAGTAATGAAAAATTCATACATCGATAGGCAAGGTGTTGCCGTTTTCAATTATTAACTCTTTAAATCACTGTAGCATTTTCCTGTTGGCAAATGTTTCGATAGTAAACATAAGGTGGAAATAGATACTGAGATGTTTTTGAGACAAAACCAAAAGCATTCTTTCAAAAATTATCACAATGTTTTCCGAAAGATGGACTGATGTCACAAATTGATGGTTACTTTACTAATCATTATTTATGCAACGAATACTTTTTTCAGTTTGAAAGTTCTTTACCTCGTTTTTGCATATTTTCTAGATCAACGTGATATATCTCACTAGGAAGAGTTCCTTTTGCTATGCGTTTGATTACTAACTATCTATTAAAATGATATATGAATGTGTAGAAAAAAACTGGTTTTAGTCATTATCATTTTACAGACACAGATGAGAACACACATGGGAACACAGATGTGATTAGAAAAATTAAAGAAGGAATTTGAATTCCATTCGGTGTAGATTTTGATACATTGTTGTGTGAAAATATACCTTTCGGTATTAACAACACCTTATAACTGTAATAAAATATTTTTCTTTAAGTTATATATTTCTTCAGGAATTTAAAACCGTTGAAAAGGTAAGCTGTTAGTATAAATTTATTTGGCTTTGAATACACTGTTTAACATTAATAGCACTAATTTTCTTGAGCTTAATATTCTGCAATTTTTGTAATAAAGAAATACATTTTATTTATAAAACGTTTCTTGACAAAGAGTTTCATTTTTGAGTAACGTATACTTTCATTTGAAAGCCTTGGTAACTGAGAAGAAATGTGCAATGTATAGTTAGGATGCATTTAACATATGAAAGAAATTTACATGGAGTTCTGTGAAACTGCCTTCCATTCAAAGTTTGCCATTTGATTCAAATTCGAATGTTAAGAAACGTTGAAAGTTAAAAAAAGAGTTTTTTCGTTTGAAGTTGCTAAATTATTCATATTATGATAAAAAATGAGGTACATAAAGAGTGGTGAAAAAAGAAAAAAGAAACTTTGCTAAAATAAAGCCATTTGTATTTTACAAAAAATAAATCGAATTGAATGCAGAACAATAAAAAAAATCTTTTTTAAAAGGTCTAAAACGTTGATGAGCTAAGAAAATTTTTAAAACGTTTTTCGCAAACTGCAAGGCTGGAATTTGAAGAGGAAAGGTTCCCATTTTTCTAGAAATATAAGGAGCAACTAACTCTCGAGGGACTGTAGAGATGTGTATCTCGATTTTCTTATTTAAGTATTCCAATTTCGAACTATATATATCTACATCTACTTTTTTTTCATCTTCTTACTCTATATGAAAAATAAGAAACGATTAGCTTCGAATTGTATCCGGTTCATATGAGGTAAAAAACGCTAAAAGAAAACGTTTTAAAAATGCTCATTTTTTAAAGTGAGAAATAATTTGAACGGAAAAATGTTTCAAGGATGTTTCGATTGTAGAAGAGTCAGTATAAATATCAAGGGAGAATGAGAACTGTTATTTATATCGGTAAGAAAAATGTTGTATATAAAAAGCACTCCATTTGAAATTTTGAATTAGATAAAATTCAAAGTTAGCTTGGAGTTACTTTCAGAGAAATATATTCCGTTCTTGAAAGATTAAAGTTTTCCTCTTTTAGAAAGAAACATATTCTACACCATTTTCCCCACGTACATAATTTAAATAGTAGAAATAAGATAAGTAAATAAATAATGAATAAGGTAGAAGTTTTTCAGCGCCCTCTCTTGAGCATAACTGAAAAAAAGTGTTTGAAAATATTTATATATTTACGTACTTTGAAAAAGGATAGTTTTCAATCTGAATCATTAACTAGGTAGCTATTAATCCACTAAGACGGCTTCAAAGAAATCTAATTCTCCATTCTAACGTTAGAAAAATGGTTGAACAACTGAAAATGATTAGTATATTGGATTTATGTATTACATTCTCTTTTAATATTCAACTCGAATTCTTTAATGCGACTTTTTACAGTTTCTGCAGATATCTGCCAAATAAATAGCTGATAAATAGTATTTTATATTCTCTACAATTAAAATCTGAAAAAAATATATCTGGAGACCGAAGAACGTATTTGATTGATAGAAATAAAAATTACTCGGAAGTATAACTTTCTGCGTATAATGTTACCAACTTCGTTATCAATTTAAAAGAAATAAGGATAACAACGAAAATTTTTAGATTATTTTTAATAACATAATATTTTATGACTGAATATTTTTAACTTTATCTCTGAAAAAGAGAGTAAGGTCCTCCTTGATATCCACAGGTTTAGTTCAGTTGACTTCTAGAATATGATGTACAGTTTAGCACAAACCTTTTATAGTAAAACGGGTATCATTAAATAATGGAATCTTCCTTATTTAAAAAGGAATGATGAATTTAAATTTTTCCCTAAGTAATAATTAAAAAACTACTTCGAATCACTAATTATTTATTTTAATTATGAGTGAATCTGTACTAGTAAAATATGACATTTATTTTGCAGTAATCATGAGAAAAAACATTTTATTTAGAAATATAGATGCTTGTGAGGCTTGTGTATTATGCTTGTGATTTTTCTATTATATAAGTAGCAACTGCGAAAGAAAATACAAATATGAAAGTTTAATAAGAATTAATTTTAATGTATCTACGAAACCAGATTCTATTTAAATATTTCATAAATTTTTTCCTTTATCTTAAAACTAGCCTCGAATCTAAAATTAATTGTTTTACAAATGTAGCTCAATTTACTGCTGTGAAACATGTTATTTACTTTCTACTTGCTGTTTGAATGTTAAAAATATTTGACAACCGTGTTTGGTGTTTGTTTTTTACTACCAATTATATATTTTGATAGACAGTAGAAAATAAGGAGGCACAACATTTCCATTTTCGTTTTTAAAAAAATCATTTAAGTGTAACATAAGATTAATAAATTAAATCTGTAGAAATGCTGATGGTATGTTTATTACAAAACTGATATCTTATAACATATGTTGCTTTTTAAATTATAACTGCCATATAATTAAAATATATACCTTAGTAACATGAATATTTCATTTTACTAATTAGATTTTTTTCAAATAGTATACTTAAATGATGACATTTATTAATAATAATTATGACTGACGTTGCTGTAAAGTTATCGGCTTAGGCCAAAAAATTATGAATATATTCCTTTAAATATTTGCTTTTAATTGTAGCCTATTGCAAATCTAAAGAGGAAATCCTTTTAATTGCACTTCATTTAGCATGTGAATTTACTCATGAATTTAATTTAAAATTAATTAATTGAGAAATTCACTTGCTTTGAAAGTAATCTATAAATTTTTTTCAAATTTTTTCAAATTTTTTTTCAAATTCACTAATTTCAAAAAATTTAATTTAACAAATATAATTTCTAAAGTAATTCTGCCGAATTCCTGAATATACTTTTTTCAGAAACGAAAAACATTACGAACGTCAAACTTACTGAGAAAACATAAAAGCAAATTTTCAACTTCTTGCTTAAATAAAAAATAACAAAAGAAACAAAGCAATTAAAAAAATGCAGAAATAGAAAATCAAATTGTTTTAACACATAATTTCTTCTTTCTTATTTAGTACAATTTTGTAAGTTACAGTCTCAAGGCAAAACATTTGAAATGGTGCAATTTAAAAATGGTTTAAAAAATGAAATCGTAGTTTATTGTCATATACAGTGATTAAGTTAATCAACTCCATGCAATTCATGTTTTTCTGATGTTGCTTTTATAGGGATCATATAGACAATAATAATTTTTGAAGTAGTTTCGTAAATATACACTGGTGTGCAAATATTAAGGACGAGACGGTTTTTTCAATATAACTTTGTACAAAAGCTTTTCAAATCAACACATTTAATACCGTAAGATCCCCAATACGTAAGGACATGCGTAATGTAAGCAACACTTACTAAAAGAGAAATCAGAGGGATAAAAAGAAGCTTTATTGAAAAAGTAGCATGGAGCGCAGTGCGACTGAAGGCCGAAACATCCCTGTGATGGGTGTCCAGCAAGAAACATCCGGTCTTTAATAGGGGATATGATCTCCCCTGACTGCTAGGCAGGTTTCACATCATTTGTGCATGCTGGATATTGGGTTGTTAATGAGCTGTTGAGACACAGCTGCTAGTTCCTCTTGTAGCACCAATCCCAGTTTCGGAATCGTTACTGGCGATAAGTTACGTGCTGCCACGGGTCTCCCTAGTAAGTTCCGTACATGCTTGACGGGATTTAGATCCAGAGACCTTGCCGACCAATTTATGTGTTCAATATCTTCACTCTCCAACAGCTCTTCGACAGTAACTGTGCGATGAGGTGGAGCGTTGTCGTCCATGAAGAGGAACTGAGGACCCATAGCCCTTGTGAAAAGACGCATGTAAGGAAGAAGAACCTCGTTACAATAGCAGTCCCAGGTGACGAACCTCCTTGGGAGATATGAAGGTCGGTCCGGCTACCAAGCATTATGTCTGCTCGAACGAGAACTCCGCGACCTCCAAAACAGTCCCTTTTGATGATGTTGAAGGGGTTATTGCGTGTTCCCCGCTCTGTCCAGATGTGTATGTGTCTAGAATCGCAACTCAGACTAAATCTGCTCTCATCTGTAAAGAGTACTCGTCCCCATTCATTGTCTCTCCAATTCCGGTGTTCCCGGCACCACAGAGAACGCCTTCTCCGATGGGCAGGCGTTAGAGGTACACACCGTACAGGGCGTCGTGCAAACAGACCACCACCGTGCAGTCTTCTGGCCACGGTAAAACGCGATATCGGTCGTCCAGTCGCCTGTGTCGTGTGTCTAGCGATTTCTCCCGCTGTCTGCCGCCTGTTTCTTCTGGCCTGTAAGGCAATATACCGGTCATCTGCGGGTGTGGTTCCTCGTGGACGACCACTACTAAACCCCCGGATAGCTGTTCCTGTAGTTTGAAATTGTCTCCAAAGTCGTGAAACGATGCTGTGAGCAATTCCGAACTCTGCAGCCACACTTGTCACACTGCGGCCTTCCTCCAACTTCCCAATGATTCGACCTCGGGTAAAAGCATCCAGATGTCGTCTAACAGATTGATTATTCGCCATTTCTCGCTGAGGCAGCAACTCGGTGTGATTTTAACTGCTATATGGCGTGCAATCTCTTTGCCAGAAATACTGATCTTACACCGACAACATGCTTTATACTACTCAGACACTCCCCCATTACGTCTACCTGCATATCTGCGCTTGTGCTACCGTACATCACCTTACTTAATCTCCTGATTGGTCTTTCTGTCCGCTCTGCCTCTTATTTCGGCTGATATGCTAATTTTTCGACTTCGTCCTTAATTTTTGAACACCAGTGTATAGAACCTCAAATTTTTAAAAAAGTATGAAATATGTTTTTAGATGAAAATGTTGTAAATATAGTTTTAACTGTTTCACGTAAACAAGAGTATAAATTAGAAGATAATTTACTCATTAGTTCAATTTTCAGTCTTACAGCAGACAGTTGCCAGAAATATATCAATATGTGTAATTTCATGCAATGTGGATGTCAACAATACTACCTTTGAACTGCAGGAGAGAGTTTATTTTGAACTGAAAAGTAGAGAACACTTGTTTTGTGACTTCTTTCCATATTGTTAAAAAAAACTGTATTTTCTAAGAATTTTCTGAGAAAGGGATGTTAATAAGCTGTGTAGCAAATACGTAAAAAGAAATAAGCAAAAGATTTAGACTTATTTCGTTACACAACAAATTCAGAGTTACTTTACAGTGATGAATTTGAGGTATTATGTCCAAGAAATGGGCATTTCTGTTACAAAGCTCATGAAATAATTCAAAATTCTAAAATTCCGTTTGTATTTTCATGAAGTTTGGAAAAAGCATGACTTAAGTTACAATTCTCTAAGAATGGTATACTTACCTTTTAGCTGTAAACATATTCCGTATGAATTCTTTCTGAGAATTTTATATTCTTTCTGCTACTGAGAATTTTGTAAGTTGAAATTTTCATGTTCTTTCTAAGAAAATGGAAAAAAAAGCACACATATTGCAGAAGCTATTTGCGAGAAATATTTTTGTCTTCTGAATACTGATTCATACTAATAGAAAATTACTTCTGTACTGAATAGAGTTCATTTTTATGTTATTTTTGTTATCAAGAAGGTTATTTATGTTATTTTTGTTATTAAGATTATTTCTGTTACACATTTTTAAATGAAGTTGTAGATTAAATGATTTTCATGTTGTTAGATATGCAGTGTTATGTTTGAAGCCAAATTGTTTATGGCAGAAAACTGATTGAATATTATAAATATTTAAAAAAATGAATTTAAAGTTTTTTCTTCATCTAATTTGTAGCAGCTATAATTTCTTTACTTAAAACGTTCAGTACTAAGTTAAATTATTTATGTTTTATTTGCATAAAATTTGAATACTGTTCATTTCCTTAGTTATGAAAATCTAGTACTTCATGAAACCAATGAAGCTTGATTGAACACTAAGTACTAATATTAAAATTTAATTTAAGAGATACAAATATTATTTTATTACATCGGTCTTCTAGATATTTAATAAAATATAAATCCATTTATTGAAAATAACAGACTCTTTCAAAAGGCGTTTATTGCTTTCAATACAATCCTCACACTTTCTTTCCGAACCAAATAAAACTTACTGAAAATAGAGGAAAATATTTATTGCAAGCTTTGAGGCCAAGTACTACTTTGAAATAAATAATTGATTAAGTCTTCGAAAATTAAGACTTTTTACATCATTGTACGAAGTAAAAGAAGTATTGTAATCACTAAAAATTCCGAGTGTCATATTTCAACGAAAGTAACCATTTTGACTGCTATCGAATGCAATTTATCCATGTTTTTGTTTGGCATCTGTACGTAAGGACAGAATAAAAGACTCTTTTTCACAAACCGATTATAAAATTGGTTTAAAGTCGATTCAGAAGAGATATTTTCATGACGTCTGTACGTCCGTCTGTATGTATGTACGTATCTCGCATAGGTCAAAAACGAGTAGCGTTGAAATTTTGTATATAAGACTGCTGTAGCATGTAGTCGTGTACGTCCCTTTTTGGTTGTAATCGGCTGCACGCACTAAAAGTATATATATATATATATATATATGTTCCGAATATTGGCTCGATGAGCAGAGTTTTTTTTTTATTCTTATATGTTGATAAATTGATTGTGCATTCTTTGCTTTAAAATGATATAATTATGTTATTCTGACATTCCGGTTAAGGTTTTTATGCCTTTAGCAAATCTGCATGTAATAGTTGTAGAATTTATAACAATTTAAAAGTTGTTTAAGAGCGGCTAAGCCTAATTTTTGTGTATAATAGCAGCCATATGTGTTTGTTTACATTTCAAACTTAGCAGAATAGTGAATTACGTCAGTTTCTGCACAAATTTCAGTGTCTTTTTGCCGAATGGGACCAAAAGTAAGTTTTCAGTTTTGTGCACCAAAAACACTGCCTTGTTCCTTGCTGGCCGAATTGCTTGTTTTTAATAGAAATTCTAATTTTAATTGCAAAATTTAAAAAAAATAGTTTTAATTGTACTTGGTGTTTTATGTTTTTTCTATATCTTTCAATTTTTAATAAAGATAGTTTGAGGTTTGATGCAATTTTGCATTATCGCGAAAAGAGAACTGAATTAATTGAATGAGAAATCTGTATCTATGAAATTCGAGGAAATAAATTTAAATGAAATGCAGCAAAAATGCGTATAATTTAATATTTGGTACTGTCCACATCTGAATTTTTCAAATTTTTTAAGTTCTCAGTTCTCCATATGGCTTTTATTTATACTGAAAAAAATATAATATAAGCTTCTTTTCCTGCAATTTGATTTTGTCATTTTCGGGAGCTCGTTTTATGTTTAATATTTAATATTCCCTATCGTTCATTTCTGGAGAAATAATTCTGAAACAACAGTCAGTTTCATTAAAATAGGATCTTTAAGGCCGTTGCCAGTCTCTTCCATTTACGATCGTAACGCTTGTCGTAGTCATCGCACATCACTTATTTTCTTAACACCCTTTGATACTGTAGTTTAAGTCAATCTTCTTTGTATTAAGCAAAACAAGTTAAACGGAAATATCGCGAGGGAAAATATTGAGTGGCTCGAACGATTTGTTACAACTATCATTCCCATATTTACGAGACAAACGGGACTGCAAAAAATGACACTAAAGATCATATTTTAAAGTAATAAACCGTAGTAGGTTAGCTTTAACTTAACTTAAAATCATTTTAGATATTCAACTTAGATCTGAATACGACAATTTCTTTTAGCTGTCGTTGTTTTTATATTTTTAAATAATGTAATGTATGTAATAATTTAAAATTTTTAAATAATGCAATAAATGTAAATTATTTACTGATCTTGATGTTAACCATTATAGACAATTTGGTGTTTAGGATGAAAATGGCAAAGTAATTTAAAGATTAGTTAATTAAAAATTTAGTTCTGAGATTTTTAGTTTTGAAGTAAAAGATTTATAAAATGTTCTATGTGTACAGTATTAAATTTTGATGGATTATCTGTCCGTAGGTTTCCAAATTTTGCATAGGTAATCAACTAAATTATCAAGATCAGAGTACCAAGTTTAGTACATATTACGTTTTTAATTACGGCTCATCGTGTTAAGATTCGTTGTAATTAGACAAGTAAATTTAACAACTGCTTTGAAAGTCTGAAATGTACTTTTATAATTATCTAATGAAATTAAAATCGCAGTCATTTTGGAATGTTCCTCAATTCTTTCATTTTTTTCTAATAAAACAATTGTTCCTTTCATTTCTACGTACTTTTCTTTCTGGAACAAAATCTAATGCATGTGTTTACTTAAAGGAGTTCATAATATATTTTAAATGTAAAAGGAATAAATAGAAAAGGAAAATGTATATATGCAGCAATGCTTCAAAGGAAGTAAAAAAAATCTATGAAAATCGTAGTTTATATTCCTATCGAAGCAGTCTATCAAATAATTTAGAAATTGTCTTTCATCCCCAATCGGAGGAAAGTAAACGACGAACAAATAGAACATAGTTCCTTCCCTTCTCCATCCCGTAAGCCTCCGCAATTGCATCTGAGTTGAGGGGCAAATTAAAAGCATTCCATAAATCTAGAATAAATTAGGCCTAACCGAAGAGTGGCTTACCTCCTGGGCTATCCATCTCGTCTCTGACATTCTAAGGATACCGGAGAGAGTTTTCTAAGCTCGGAACATTTATAATCCGCGCATCACTGTTAAACCCTGGACCGTAATCTCTGGAGGTTTAAGGTGCTGGACGGTTTATGTTAAGACGTAATGCTCCAGATTTGAGTTTGAATTGAGAGTAATGTTTGTTCCGAATTGGCTTCGAGTAGTCGGTGTGGTTAGAGTGTTACTTGTAGTTTTGTATTGTTGAAATATTAGCCAGTTTATGTTAAAAAGAATATGAGGCTTGCTTTGTTGTAATGTCATGAGCATTAACCTAAACCATAAGATGTGATGTATAATACCTTTATAGCAGTAGCCTTTAATAAAATGTTTATTGTTTATTAATTCTTATTGCATACTATTGTATTAACTTAGATTAGTCGTAGGCAACCTTTTTCCGTTTCAGGTCAAAATCAACTATATCTTGTGTAGGAAGACGTTTCGGGTTAGTGGTATTTTCATTTTGAAACAGTCTTTCTCAGTGAATAATAAGATAAATTCTTTATTTTTAAAAAACTGTTTATTGTTTATATTGCGTATATATTTAAATCAATCAGGCTTTGCAACCATTTTTGACTGCAAGTCAAAATCAACCATAAAGTGTATAGCAAGAAGGCGTTTCGAGCCAGTGGTATTTTGATTTCAGAACAGTGTTCTTGGTGAAAAATATGATGAATTTTTATTTAGAAAATAATATAATACACTTTAACGTAAAAATTAAAATTATAATTATAAATATTATAAAAAGTAACTGATGAACTTTATTTTTTAATTCGATATCATTGGTCAGTAAAATCTGGTTTATAATTATTCATATTAAGACGAATACAAACATATAAATTTTGGATGTAAAGTGGCTTCTATTCTTACTTAGATTAAATTTAATGTGGCAAAATATTTGAAATGTAAGTTGTAAGTTCAAGCGAAGATAGAAAAAATGGCAAAGCCAATTTTTTTAATTATTTATTGGATGGATTAGAACTATGGATTCTACATACTCAAAAACGATTGGACTTACGGATTAGCGTTGCCAAACTTGTCGATTGCTCCTTGAAATTGAGATAAAATGTTTTTTTTTACTTCCTTGTACGAAGTAAAGGAATTATTGTAATCTAGAAACAAATCCGGTTTTCAGATTTCAACGGAAATATCCATTTTGACAGCACCCGAAATCATTTTGACTAGATTCGTCGTGAACTCTCTGCTCACGTATATAGCATAAATCAAACGGTTCGCCGCAACATGGTTAATATTCCGTATTTGGAAATTTTGAATAGTTTCAGGGTTACGTCTGCGTGTACGTGTGTATCTGCTTAACTCAAAAACGATTAGTCGTAGAATATAGAAATTTGTATATGGGACTGCTAAACATCTATTTGTGCACCTCTCTTTTTTATTGCATTTAGCAGTGCCATAAGGACACTTTGAATTAGCAGATCGTATCTCACATTCAATTAATATGAGGAATAGCTATGGATGAAAAGTAGCAAAAAATATGTACGATTGAACAAGCGTACAAAGAGATCATGTGTTGTCCACATCAGATTTTGTAAAACATAAAATACATTTTCTTTACTTCAAATTTGTTATCAAACAAAAATATTGTTTTTATTGTTTATTTTCGGTTTGTTATGTATATTATTCAAGTGTTCGTTTCATATTTCTGTTTCATAGTTTATGGCACTGCTACACTAGAGCAACACACATCTGTGTAAAGAAATTCGCTATATAAAACAACTACTTGATTTGTCTGCTACAAACATGATTTTCTGAATTGACTTGTTAAAGAATGCTAAAATTATCATAACAAAAACGATACTAAATGTTTCATAAGTTCAGAGATGAAACAAAAAAGCTGAATTTGATGGTTTGAATATTAATAACTTATTTTCAATCAGTGTAGAAGGCTGAGAACGTGAACTGCGCAATGAAAGATTGAATATGGAAGTACTAACCCGAATAAAATTAATAGAATATTTATAAGGCCAAGAATGAATAGAAATGAATGAGTTAATATTTTTGGTTATAATATTCAAAAATAAGATACAGCTATTAATTTAGAAGTCAAACAATAGAAATCAACTCTTCCCGTTGTAAACGTTAAGCCAATAGTTAATAAATCTTCATCAGAAGAAAAAGAGAAAATTCTAAAATATTATTTTAACCTCTCACAAATCTCTAAACCCTTGATTCCGAAGATTTTGGCTCCTATTGAAAAAGCCTTCAAGCTCAGTAAAGACTCAGATTCACAGAAAGAAATGATTAGGCATCTTATCGCTCATAAAGTGAAATTCAACAAATAACCTTTGAAACCAAATCTAACCGCGAGAGAAAGAGATACCATGCGCGAAATTCATTCTAACCCGAATATTATCATTTCAAAGGCCGACAAAGGTGGCCAGATAGTCGTCATGGACAGGAACACTTACATCGATGGTGTCACTAAACTTTTAAACGATGGACCATATAATCCGATCCCTAAAGATTCTCCACCTTTGGACCTGTCAAAAATAAAAACTGCGATCAAATCTTCACAAATCCTTTCAAGCAACTTAAAACATTCGCTTATGCGTTCTGTTCCGAATTGTGCCAGATTATATGCTCTTTCCAAAATTCATATAAGTGGTATTCCTTTCCGCCCTATTTTATCAAATTTAGGTACTGCCTCGTTTCCGTTAGCTAAATATTTACTTTCTAGATTTTCAACTTTATTATACAATAACGTTTACAGCATAAAAAATTCAATAGAGTTTGTAAAAAAGGTTAAAAACATTTCTCCTAGAAATTTACTCATGGTTTCTTTTGATGTAAAACCGTCATTCACCAGTGTTCCAGTGTAGGGTGCATTAAGATGTCTAGAAATCAGACTTCGCGAATTTCATTTCTCTTGCATCGAAATTGATGAGCTAATTTCTCTTACTCAACTCTGTTTGAAACAAACGCATTTTGTTTTCCAAAATAAATATTACAAGCAAACTGAGGGATTAGCAATGGGAAGCCCCCTCAGTCCCATCCTGGCTGATATCTACATGCATTATGAATCAAATATCAAAATTGTTTGAAACTTTAAACTTTCCAGTATGGTTCCGCTACGTAGACGATACTTTTACCCTGTTTGAAGGTAATAAAGATGATTTAAATAAAATTCTTTCAACAATGAATTCCATTGATCCTGCTATTCAGTTCACTTTTGAACTTGAGACTTGCAATTCTCTTCCGTTTCTCGACATTCTGGTCACACGTAACACATCCAACTTCAGTACTACAGTTTACCGTAAGCCTTCATAAAATTGCCTTCCACCACACTTCAGATCATGTCATCGGGCTAAACAAAAGTTAGCTTCATTTTATTCCTATGTTTTCCGTGCTCTTCAAGTGTTTTAGGAAATTATAAAAATTCTGTTGTCATTCCCTTCTTTCCATCAATTAGCTATAAAGTTGCACGTATTTTACAGAAATTTAACTTTCGGGTCTTTTTTTTCTCCCATCAATAAAATTCCGAGTTCCATACTCAAGTATCCCATTCTTGTAAAATACGTGCAACTTTATAGCTAATTGATGGAAAGAAGGGAATGACAACAGAATTTTTATAATTTCCTAAAACACTTGAAGAGCACGGAAAACATAGGAATAAAATGAAGCTAACTTTTGTTTAGCCCGATGACATGATCTGAAGTGTGGTGGAAGGCAATTTTATGAAGGCTTACGGTAAACTGTAGTACTGAAGTTGGATGTGTTACGTGTGACCAGAATGTCGAGAAACGGAAGAGAATTGCAAGTCTCAAGTTCAAAAGTGAACTGAATAGCAGGATCAATGGAATTCATTTTTGAAAGAATTTTATTTAAATCATCTTTATTACCTTCAAACAGGGTAAAAGTTCATATGTTAGAAAAAAGAAAACACAGAAGTCTTCTATTGCCCAACATTGTTGGTCCGAAAATCCCATTTTCAATTTTCTGCTGCTAAAATCATTCAAAAAGCATCTTCCATTGGTGAACTGAATTTTCCAGAGGCATTTCACATTCAAAAAAATCTTTCTGTTCTAGTTAACGACCCTAATTCCAATACATCTTTGCCTTCAGCCTTTAAAGAAATTATGTTTTAGTTCTGGTTTCATCAACAGATGGCTCCAGTAGCTTGTCAAATGTCCAGGCTTTCTTATCTTATCTAACCATTATATCTTATCTTATCTTGTTCATTTGCACTTTTGCAGCTGAGAACGGTGGTTCGGTAAAACCATCCAAATAGTCCTGTGAAAATTTGAAAACATAACGCTGATTTTTGTTATTTGACTTCTAAATTAATATTTTTTCGGCGTGTTATTGTATCTTAAGATACAGCTGCTTTACCATACACCATTACATTTGAATTGTATTAATAGAAAAGATTATATTTGAACTGTAAAGCTTAAAAGGTAAATATCCTCAAAAAAGATAAACATAATTTAATCTAACAGCTTGCCACAAATTTTTTAATGTTTAAATTTGATGATTTCTCTTCCTGATAATGACACTAAAATTTCATGATTTCAACAAATGTTATTAAGATGAGGGCGTGAAACTGGTTCTTGATTTAAGAGATGTGGATAAAATATGTTCTTCAGGTCTTTTATGTGAATCATAAATTAGCAACAGTTTTCTTCTTTAATCATTGTCACATCCGTGTGAGAATTATGACAAGCTGTTATAAATGATCCACGGAACTACAGTACATTGTATGCCTAAATTTTTGCATTTGTAGTTATACGTATTTTCTCCCTTTTTATTCCGTGCCTTCGTGCTGAAGTTGGAAGAACATCCGGTTAGAAATCGGAAAACCCAGAGTGTTGTGGTGCCGAGCCACAAATTATGGCAAAATTTTAATTTAATGTACAAGTTAGCATCGCCACGAGTAATTACTTATGTTCATTAAAATTCTTTAAATGTGCCTACTAAACAAAGAATTCCAATTAAATTTAAACCTTCAAACGCGTTGTGAAATTGGCCAATAATCTGACAAATTTAAATTTGCGGTAAACCAATGGTGAAATTATCAGAATTATCTGCTTTAACATTCAGTAGTAATAAATAATGCTACTTGCGTGTGTAGTGCCTTCCTCCGCTGTATGAATACATACCGATTTTTTTTCTCACTAAATATTTATTTCCAGAACATATTCTTAATTAATAGGTAAAGAAATTTTGATTAACACACACTATTCAGCACACAGGAAGAAAAAAATGTATCAGTGCCGCGCGGTCTCTTGCCGATTCATAAGTCTGGGGGTGCACTCCTCAAACCGTAAATCATCCACAGTCATAAAATATGACGAAGTCCAAATTAGATGATTAAGGGAACGTGATGGATGTCTTCTTCAAAAATCCGATCCTATTTTTATCATGATGAAACAATTTTTCGGCAAAGCAAGTTGCAATATTACCACATACTGTGCGATAGATGCTTTTATTCAAAGACGCAGTTCAGCACATACCATTCTTCTATCAATTCAGCTTTTCAGTTGCTTGCTCAGGGTTGGTTAAGTTATTCATCTTATTACTTGCAAGAACATTTTTTTTCTTGAAATTTACGAACTTTACATACATGCACACAACACCACTAAATGCAACGTTAGAGAAGAACGAAGAAGGAACGACGGAAAAAATGGCTTTGGGGTCGAGGCGAAGAACTAGGCACCCTTGTAGCAGTCGCTGGGGATATGCATCACGAGACTTGTTTGACCGGTCATTTACGCTTTCTTCGCTAAACGATTAAGATTATCGAAGTCGTAGTGTAAGTTGCAGTGTAAATCTTGCCTTTACTCAGAGTTCGAGTTCTGGCGAGAGCATTGCTCAGTGCCTCACCTTTCCTGCTCCACAAATTTCTAAATAACTATACGCATGGAATCGTAGCAGAAAGATGTAGGCCAATAATTCATGACCACCAGGACTTCGCAATTGGGTCCTTTTCCAACCAGTTGCCTTTTAAGACAGGCAATATATAAAGTATTGTTACGAATTTTGTACATCGCTAGATGATTTTATTGCAATCATTTGTGAAACTGTATTTTGCTGCGTAATTTAATATGAAAAAATCTAATGAGATTAGTTATGCCAAAAAGAAAGAATACTGGGTAAAGCCCATTTAACTATGAGTGAATGGGTATCTGGGTAATTTGGCAAGAAACCGCCAAGAGCCAAACCTGGCTATTATTTGGCGACATTTTGGTTCGATCGCTGTATCACTGTAATAAGTATTGTAACTGAATAAATGTAATTGATCATTATATTAGCTGTAAATGTAATTCGAACCTCATATTGCTTAACAGTAATTTCGAAAAGCAGGAAGTACTAGAACTATTTCGACGGCCGGTTGAAAACTATATATGGCAGCAGAGAGAGCATTCTACTCTAAGTTATTTTTGCTATGCTTGCAAGTTGTTAGTTAAGCGTGAGATCGGAGATATTTCCGTGTTAGCTTTCTCTTTAGATGAGCTTTGCATTGCGCTGTGTTTAACGTTCTTAGTTAAATGATCAGCTGATCGCATTTTTGGATACTGTAAACACCTGTGCGAGTATTTCTGTGGAAAGTTCTATAACTTTGAATTTTTCTGTCGATAAAATAAATTTTATTAACCTATTATCGGACCTGCGCGTATTAACTTTATTACGAACCCGTACGCGCGCAGCAGTATTTTATGCCTCCTTCTTGTGTGCCTTCGTGGTGTAATTGGAATCACGAGTTCGAATCCCGGTGAGGGGACTGTTTATTTTTCACATCTCATGCTTCGAAAAAGCCTATAACTCTATATAATAATAATTTATATGCATAATAAACCGAAATCTAATTACTTTCATCATGTTATTCAATTATTAAACCTCTGAGGTACGTTGTTCACGCGACACACATCTAAGAAATAGTCATGTTTGGTCCATATCTTTCGTCGTAGCATGATCTTTCCAGTCTCTTAATCTAATTTTTTTCCAATAAAAGCTACTTTAAGACTGAGATTTAGTGCATTATGTCTCTGGCAGAAAGAATGGTAGACCTCAGGTAAGGCATCAGTGTTGTTGTGATGACTAGTTGATGTGAAATGCTACAAAATATTTTGAACGTGCTAGACTAAAACTTCACTGTAAATCATATGACCAAAGAAGCTGTCTGTCATTTGTAATGGTGCGGAAAAATTTTGAAAAATTTTCATTTCTGTTCATATATCAATTATTATTGCATGTACACTCCTTTCAAAAATATAGATTCTTGAGTTTGAGGAATCATTTACATGAACCCTCTATTCTTGATTACGATGTTTAAGTATATTTCTCCAAATAGTTTGAAACGTCTTCATAAAGACTTCCCTAATATTATTGTTAAAATATTATTATTAGAGTAAATTCAAATTGAAACAATAGATAACTTGCAAAACAAATCGAATAATTTCGAGATCTTGAAGTTGATTTAAAGTATAGCTTTTTGCAACAGGATTTCAAGAACTTGACGAAATTGGAATTCAGGAACTTGAAGGAAAAATCAACGAACATGGAAATAAACACTGAAATGATAACCACGTACTTTGGATATGTTCTAGAGAAACGTAGAAACGGCTTAATGATAGAAGTCAATTTTTAAGGCAGGTTAATGTGAGTGATATTTAAAATTTTAAGAACTGCTCTTTTCATGTCAATAATGTAAAAGCTGTTAAACCTTATGTCCATCAATATTTTTACATTTTAAAGAGTATCATTAATTTTAGTCCCGTTGAAATTATCATAATAATAAATAAATAAATAAGTAAAAATAAATAAATAAAAATTATGATCTCAAAAGTTCAGATAACTATCTAAAACTTTGAAAAGTTTTATAAAATATTTAAAAATGCAAAATAGCATTAAATAACAACCATGTGAGATGAACATAAAAATATAAAAACCTTAGATTTTAGATCAGCTATTCAAAATGAAACAGACAAACTGCAAGAGAAAATTCAAAATTACGTGGCATTATTTCACTGTAATTAACGTTTTGTTTCGACTTGTGCACTTACAGAAAATTCTAATTATCCAAGACACGGCTATGCCTTTTTTCATAAGATCACTTGCGCAGGTTGTTTGCCTCATTCAGCAATACTTCTTATTTTGCCCGAGAATCGCACCTTCGAATTGAAAACAATAGATATATCGACAACGCGGTTTCATTCGAAGGGAATAAAAATTCTTTGCTAAATAATAAGGCAAATTTATTGAGATTATTAATATTCTTCAATATATGGGAAAATTAATTATTTATTTTACATTCTTTTCGTATTTTTCCAAAATTTCAACTCTTCATCTGGTGAAATTTTTATTTCTCTCTTTCTAATTCCATTTCTTCATTTTATTCAATGGATGGCGTTAAATTTATTTTTCCTTTTTCATTATTTATAGTTATTTATTTTATTTTGCCTGTTTAATCAATTCATACCTATTAAAATGGTGCAGAATTTTTTTGCTCCTTGAAGAAGTGTAAAACGTGTCAGATTTCTTTGAAATATACAAAATTTTCCTATGAAACCAATGCAAGCCTACGTATTAATGTTCTATAATTTAAAAATTCTTTTGAAATGATTTCTCTTTTCTATATATTAAAGTATTTGTCAGATCATTATTTTAATGTTCATAATCATTGTTATTATTACTTACTTTTATTAATAATAGTAGTAAGTTTGTATTTGTGGGTATTTTTCTTTTCACTCGATTTGTCAAGCAAATATCCTTAAATGTATCGCTTTTTATGCAAATTGTTTTTATGTTTTGCATGTTTTTTATGCTGGCATAAAGGTTATAATTACATAAATAACCATTCCTGTTTCCGTTGCCACTCAGCTGAGACTAGTGCATTTAATTTATTTACTCTTTTCATAGGCAACACGTAATATATTTCCAACTCTGAGATTTTCATCAGACCCTGATCATGAAACCATTTCTCAATTTACGCTTTGTAAAATGAGAGTTCAGGACTCATTACATTCAGAACTTATTAATATCTAAAACTTTTGCTTTCCCAAATGATTCCCTGAAATATGATGCAGATGTCTGTGTTGAGTAATTTATGTTGAATTATGCTCTCGTAATTGGTATCTTTTTAGCCAAGGGACCTAATTTATCATTCCAAATCCATACATATACATAGGACATCATTATTAAGGACGAGGTTACTTGTTCAGATGCTTGATAAATTGTTTGATGCTTGCTTGCATTAATAAATATTTGATGCTGAGTGACGATTTGAATCGACTTTTCATTAAATAAAATTAAAATATATATATATATATATATATATATATAGCAATGCTTTACATATATATATATATAGCAATGCTTTACTTTTATTTTTACAAAAAGACAACATAATTTAAAGAAGTACATTTTTTAATTTTTTATCATAAGAAAATATTGTTAAAACGATGAAACAAAAATTGTCAATTCTGCTAATTTCTAGCTCTAATAAGTATTGTTACGTGCGTAAGGATTCGTTATATATTGAATGCACAAGTCGTTAAAATGTTAACAAAAATTTATTCTTTCCACGAGAAATAAATTAAAATGCTGAAATATTTCTTCACAGATATTCGCACAATATCACAGTATCTCAAACGTTTAGCAAAACCTCAGTTCAAAACAGATAAAATAATTCTATCTCATAGCCAAATCGCTACAATGAATACATCATTAAGTAAACAAACAGCAGTTCGCTTTTTACAGCCACAACTACAACAGCAACAGCAATAACGTGAGATTAGGTGTTTCAGTTCGGCACCTCATCTCATGTTGGTGTTGTTGCTTTTAATTATCAGTAGAACAATCTCAACTTTTCTAGATTTTTCTGGATGGCAACAGTAATTACGAGATATTTATTTATTAAATATTAAATGCACGCGCTCTTTTCTTTTCTTCTTTTTTTAAGTAGCTTTCTATTCAAAAATCGTCTGCGTTGCACGGGGAAATCAAAACGAATTTTAATGACAATTCTAAATAAATAGAAAAATAAATGTGAAACTCGTAACATTGCCCCTTCCCAAGGACAGTACAATCCCTGAACAGGAAGCCAAACTTACAACTAAGGCATCAGTGCTATAATAAACATTACTTTACACTAACAAAATAAACAATAATTGCAATAAGTAACTTTCAGCAAATTGAATTCTATGCAACGCTAAATAGAATTCAAATACTATCAAATACTAAACACAAATACTATCAAATACAAATGCTATCAAGTGCAAATAGTTATCAAATACTAATACTTAAGAAATACAAATCAAATACTAAATACAAATAGGGCCATGGTCTTATACTATTTACAATTATATACACTACGTACTATGGATATAGTAGTGAACTAACCTGTCGTAATGAACGACTTTAGGTTTAGAGTTCGATGACTTACGGATACGAACCACGACGTCGTTCAACCTGTTTAAGACTGTGTAAGGACCATCCTAAGGTGAGTGTAGTTTCGGAGAAAGTTCTTTTCTGCGAGTCGGATTCCATAACCACACCTTGTGTCCTTCGTTGAAAAGATGTCCGGTAGCTTCCGTGTCGTAGCGGGTCTTCATCTTCTCCGTCGCCGAGTTGACTCACTCTCGTGCAAAGTTGTGCATCACTTCAAACCGAGCCTGTAGGTCTTGAATGTATTCCTCAAGCGATGAAGGCGCATCCGGAGGGCGACCAAACAAAAGATCACATAGCAGACGAAGGTCACGGCCGAAGAGCATCCGAGATGGGGAATAGCTCGTGGACAGCACTGCGGTAAGCCAGTAAAAATAGTGGCAACTTCTTGTCCCAGTCCTGTTGGTTTCTGGAAACCACTAATGAGAGGTTATTGAGGATGGTTCGATTAAACCTCTCTACCATACCGTCCGACTGGGGATGTAAAGGCGTCGCTTGGGTTTTGTCAATGCCGAGTAGCTTGCAGAGTTCCTTGACTAAAACCGAGGTAAAATTCCTTCCCTGATCGGAATGTAACTGAAGAGGCCCTCCGAACCTGGAAATCCAGTGTTGTGTCACCATCTCTGCTACTGTGATAGCCTCTTGATCAGGAACAGGATACGCTTCAGGCCACTTGGTGAAGTAATTGATAACAACGAGGATGTATTTGTTGCCATCAGCAGTTCGTGGTAGAGGTCCTAAGATGTCAAAGACGATACGTTCAAAAGTTGCTCCTACATTGTAACGTTGCAGCTTCCACCGGCTGCGTTTCTTCAGTCCATTCCGACTTGCACAGGCATCGCAAGATCGGCACCACTTTTGCACGTCATCTTTTGCATTATTCCAGTAGAAATGCTCCCGAACTCTCTGCAAGGTCTTCATTATTCCGAAGGGACCTCCTTCAGGGCTGCTATGTAGTTTTCTTTAAGGACGTCCGGGATCCGGGATCCGGGATCTTGGGACAACCAGCTGCCATCGGAATGCCTTTCCATCATCCGATTCGAATTTTCGGTACAAGACGCCGTTTTGAATATGGAGTGAGTCCCAGAGAACCCAATATTGTTTTGTCGTGGGAATATAGCTCGAAATATCGGCAGTTTTCTGTGCAGGATCTTTCAGACAACACGTCGGCGTTTCGTCGTGAGGATCCTTTCTGAGGATCGATAGTCATGTCCTCAAATGCTGAAAGCAATTTGTTGTTTTTGAAATCTATTGAAAAATTGTATTTCCTTAAAAGCCCAATCCGAGTATACAAGGATCTGTAATATCCGCCACATATGCTGTGTGATGGTAGACGGCACTTCCAAAGGTGATGTTCACGTTTAACTTTCTTTCTATGTTGATTTTCACACCGGACGCAGTCTCAAGGGTAACACAGGATGGCGTCCAAATCAGGTTATCCTTAAATTTTTGAGCTAAATCTCTTCGAATTATGGTAACATTAGCTCCTGTATCAATGATCATACTGCAAGGAACTCCATTGATATGCCCACTGATGGATAATCCATTACTCTTGCCACACACTGTAGAAATCTTGAGCTCTTTAAAACGGGGTTGTTCACTATCGCTCAAACTCTGCTCCGCGATATGATCATTAATTTGCTTCTTGCGTCGTTGCTGGGAAATGATTATACTTTCCTTGCTCTGGGGTGTTCTGCAGTTCCTTCGTAAATGGCCTTCAGCTCCGCAGTACCAGCACTTCCGTTTCTTGTCACACGTTTTTCATCTCATGGCATTTAATTGTCTGTTTATATGCGGGAGGGATAAATTCGTTTAAGATTTTCTGAAAGAAAATAGCTTCGCATTAAAGTTAAATGTAAGGAACACCACAAAACAACGTCATAGCCAGATTGTTTGCCTGAATTCAAAATCGGGTCAAACTACCAGGATTCAGCAGACTTAACCGCTCGCACATTTTGCATAAAAGATGACCCTGTATTTTTAAGCGCATTTTCAAGGACGGACGTATTGTGTCTAGGACGACTTTAGGAAAAACGTATATATTTAAAAAATTTTCTACACGAAAAATAACTTAAAGGTGAATTAGAAGTTTTAAAGCAAGAGCCATTGTCTGCGCTCTATTTTATTCTCTCTATACATAATAACAATAATAATAATATAGTAATATACGTAAAAATATTTTCTCGCCAAGGTTTTCTTAATTTCGCCAATGATGCCAAAAATGCAAACCTATACTTTACTACTATAACGAAATATCCTTGTTTCGATTGTAGTATAATGAAAGTACTCGAGGTTTTTAATTTCTTATTGTGAGTTTTAATTACGTCTTTTTTAATAAGTTTTATAATTTCACTTACGTTTAAAATATATTGGATTATTTGCTATATGTTTAAAGGTAAAATTTTGATTTATTTTTTCACTGAAATATTTGATTATTTCACTTTCGTTTTCATTTCTTTATGTGAAATGGTATTTATTCTCTTTATTTAAGGTACAAGATTATAATTAAAATTTACTTTGTTTTTCCTTGCTTTGGGGAAGGGCCAGAATTTTCGGGTCAACTATTATAATTAAAATACATTGAAACGTTTCATCGGCTAATTCTGGATGCAGAAAAGCGAAAATTTTTGTAGAAGAGAGATTTCAATAGGTTTCAAAGTTCTTTTCCACTGATGAAGTGGCATGAAAGTTGATTGAATTCCTCTTCGTTTGAGTTTTTTATATTCTTTTTATTTAAGAGTTTTGGTTTTTAAAATTTTTAAATTTCTTTGTTACATTTATAGGATTATTTGAAATTTATTAATTATGTACTTCAGTTTTCATTCCTTGCAAAAAAGTAGTTCTAAATTTCTTACTTTATGTTTTTACTGATATTTTTTCAGCAGCGTAATACGCGAAAATACTAGGCATGTTTATATTTTGTTTAAAAATATGTTTTGTAATTATATCTATATCTATCTATCTATCTACATATATATATATATGTGGTGCCTATGTTGAACTACAGATGGCGCTGACTTGGATGAGGGAACGGAATTCCATCTAATGTGGCAGTTGGCCTCGAGACGTATTGAATGAATAACGACGCTAGATTTAAAGACGTAAACAAAAGTGTATCATAGAAGCGAACTAAATTTACATAAACTTATTTGTAAGAAATGTAAATACTTTAAATGTAATTAAATGTGCTGTTCTTTCAAGAAGTTTCTTAGATGTCTTTTTAAAAAAGGTATTACCCCACATATATATATATCAGTAAGGACATAATGTAAGATATTTAGAACCAGTTTTACAAAGACAAAAATTTGAAATTCATTTCATAAAATTCAATAAATACAAACAAGAATTTAGGCAGCTTAATGCGCGAAAATACTAGATATGATTATATCTAATATTTTAAAAACTATATTGTAATTATATATATAACATTTTAATTAAATTGAAGAAATATAAAAACGTCTTCAAAAACAGATCCTACATAAACTGCTGCTTAATTTTTAAATATTAAATTAGATTTATTGTGTAACAGGCAAAATAATAAACAAGCGTAAATTTGTTAAATTTAGAAATTTATAGAGAACTTCTGAATAGTTTTCGATATATTAATTTGTGTAGAATATGATTTTTTTAAATTATAACATTTTCAATTATTTAAGCAGTTTTGCATCTCGTTTTCATTGCATGAGTTTACACATCGAGTCTGTGTTTGATTTTTACTATTCGGTTGACGGCTACTATTTTGCAGAGGAGACTCTTTTAATTTTCAGTGATACAGAATTTTTTTTAATTATCTGTCCTGTGCTTCTGATAATTTTAAGTGTACAGAAGTAAAATAGATGCAGCCGGAAAAAGAGTGTTATATCATTTGAAGCCTAAGTTCCTCTTGACAGCGTAAATGTAAGAAAATGATTATAGAGTTTTTTTATTTTTTATTGTTTTCCACTTAATATTATTTTAAATTAAATTGTTTTCCTTAGAAATATTTTTTGAACAAACTCACTTAACACTTTTCTTTTCAATTTAAGAAGTTCTTTTTTATGAGTTTATATATATATATTACTTCATAAAAAAGAGTACGTTTCCAAAGGAGCATTATTAAAGACAAAATATTGTGTTATATTCAAATCACCGTGGTAATTGTTAAATATGTTCTATGTTAAGAAGTAGTGAAATACGTTACTAGTAAAACATTACTAACAAAATAAAAAATACTAGAAAACATAACAGATGCATGAATTTCTTTCGCCTGTTCTGTTATATATATATATATAACAGAACAGGCGGCTGTTATATATATATATATATAACAGAACAGGCGGCTGTTATATATATATATATAACAGAACAGGCGGCTTATAAAGTGATAAAAATACACTAACAGATCGTTTTAAATTTAGAAACGGACAAAAAGGTAAATGAGAAAAAAAAATGCATAAATACTGCACATTCCATCTTATTTTTATAATGCATTAAATATCAAATAATTCCCCTCACGTTTTTGTGTTACACGTGGGTTATTTACATGATAAAACCGTGATGTGATTAAAGACCATGGCTGTATGCTCCTCTTTACATAATTTATAAAAGAATCTGATGAGCAAAGTAAATGGCGGCTTACCTTGCGAGCAAATAATAAATATTACATTAAGATCGTTTTGACGTCACGCTAAGGATACTTTGTATTCTCTGCGCATGCGTAGAAAACGAATTCTGAAATATTTATTACCATAAAGAAAAATGAATCTGCTGAAATGGAGAAATACTGTTCTTAATGCTAAATCTGGAATTAAATGGGGAATTAAGTGAGAATAAAATGTAACGATATGAGTGTGAAAGTGGCATGCACTTTTATGTCTTTGCACTTATCTGTTTAAAAATTTAAAGCGCGAATGAAACAAAAGAGCTAAAGATTTCTTATTAACTATCAGATACTTATTGAGATATTAATACAGTTATTACCATAATTTATGGACAAAAGGTAATATTTTTTGTGTACTTCAGTTATTGTTATTGACTATATCTCAACTAATAACAGTTTATTATGTACTCCATTTCGTCATAAGCTTTATTGGCATATTGTCGGGTACTAATCAGACGTTCATTAATTCTACAGTTTATTAATTCGTTCAGATAAGATGAGTTGTCTAACAACTCACTTCAGGTGTAACCTTAGTCTACATCATTACATATAGAATTATGGTAGAGAATTAATATAGACCTCTCTATCTCAGCACACAGTCATCTCTTTTCTCAAATTCAGTTATTCAATACATTATAATTAAAAAATGATTACTAGATATTGTACTTTATTTTACCATCGAGGTACTGCTGAATACTTTTAGTATTCGATTTGAGTGCTACTTTACAAATGTTAGTCATACTGTTAGATTAAATTAGTGTCTCCTTTACATAATGAAATTCGGCAGCGTCGAAAACAAGCGATCGCCAAACTAATATATTGGCGACAGAGGATTCTACGTAAGTTTTGATGCAGATGTCTTAAAAAGTATTTGTACTTGAGTTTCATTATTTTTCAGCCATTTTACGTTCTTTTTGGAATGCATTTCTGATAATATTGCCTAATAGGTAATCCTAAAGATTTTTAAAATTTATAAATGAGCCACTTGTAAGTTCTTTTTTCTACACTTCAATTTAAATGTTTGTGAAGACTGTTAATTTTGATGTATGTTATTTTTGAGCTACTCAAACTAACTTGTTTAATAAAGATTTCATAGTTATTCAAACTTATGTTTCTTTTGTAAAACTGTGCTAAATAAAGGACAATGTACTTAAAGGCCTTAACTGTGTTAAATGCACGACATATCACATATTTCATCAAACATGCATTTATTATTAATGAACATTCACTATTTAATTAGTAATAACATTTTGTTCAGCTTTGCATTCTTTTGATTTTGGTTACAGTCATTTATCTCAAATAATCAGTGATCTCTAGTAACCAATACCCTATTAGGTAAGATCGTTGAACCCTAATAATTCATTTCGGACTATAATTCTTGTTGGTTATTTGGGCATTTATAAGATTATTCCGATATCTAACAGGAACACTAGCCATTTTCCTTTAGAGAATTCTATACAAACGTATCTTTCCTGAAGGAAATAGTTCTATGCTTTAATCAATTAACAAGCTATTCGTCGTTATTTAAGGAAAATTTCTTTTTTTCTTTTGAAGTACCGCTCCTTTAAAATGCATTTTACCTTAAGGTTTTTAATTAGTGAATGCAAGAGAAAACTAGTTACGTGATATTTTTGATTTATTTACTGAGTTCAATTAAGATTCTTTTCAATTTATTCGGTTACAGAAGATAGCCAGGTATAACATATATAAATTAGTGATATGCAATTTTTAATATAGTGGAAGAAGCAGTTCTCATAATTTACACTTAGTCTTGAAACAAATTAGGGGTGAAATTTCAGACAAAGCGATCTTTCGATATTAATAAAAAGTACAAGTAAAGTTGGAGTTGTTTTTGAATTAGCAGAAAGAAACAAAGGATACCTGGAAATAGTCGAAGTAGAAGGAAAATCTGAGACCAATGAAACAGATGCTACTCAGTTTGCCATTAGGTAGCCAAATTTTTATTGGTAATTTCTCAGCTTAACTTTATTTCTAATGTCTTTTTGTAGCCTTTTAAAGGGAGCGTGCAGGAATTTTCAACATTACAAAATTCAGTTTTAAGAGCATGTAATTTTATTTGTATATCTTGAGCCATTAATACATCTAAAATAATTTTATTTGATAAAAACCGTTCAAAACCGTTTTTTGTGTATTATAAACATGTTTCTAAAGTAAGTATTTTATATAATATAAACGGAGTATTAGGTCTCAGTAGAAAGTACTGAAAGTTCTTTTTCATTCCAGATATATTAAATATAAACTGCAAATGCACTCTGATAGCTATTACTCTAGCGCATGAGTAATTGATAATATGACATCAGGAAATCGTGGTCAGAGAAAAAATAAGGAATCATTCATTCATTAATCTCCGCTAATGCTTGTTTCTCACCATTATGCAGGTTGATATATAGGAACAGTCATTTGTCGAAAGTAAAGGCTACTTAATAACGAATTGCGCAATCCAAATATAACATAAGTAAAGAATAATGTCTGTGTTGGGTTTGTCTATTTCTGTCTATGCTTGTATATTGTATGGCGTTTGTGTTTAATAAAATTGTTTTAATCACGTACAGTGGAATACGAGAAATATACGTAAAAATCTCATTTCTCGTATCATAAAAATCTCAATTTCAAATGAAATATTTTTTTGATTTAACGAAGCAAGCATATTTTGAAATATTATTTAAAATAAACTTGTCAGTGTAAAATTTTAAAACTGGCAGATGGGCGACACAGTTTGAAGAAGACGTTAAGTAAAACTTCACAAATTTCAAGAGCGATTAGACATAGATTCTTTTCCTTCAGAAGATAATATGTCTCAAAAGATGGAGAAAATACAACCATTTTATATAGAAATCAGTCACTGAAGCAATGCGAAGATAAACATGCCCATTTACTGAAGAAAATAGTAATAAAACTATTAATATATTAACATTTCCTAAGCGTTGGAAAACTAGATAAGCATTTGTAAAGATCTTAAGTTTCACTAACGCTTATTTTGCTTTAAAACTTTACTATCATCTCTTATTTTCCACTTCCGGCCAGAATTAATGCTTGAGTATGTTTATGCAAATTGTACTTGCTAACGCTTAAGTATTTAAATTGTGGCCTTTTGCCAAGAACAGAGTTAGAAGGGGAGAGAGTGAGCCGTCTTGCCACGAGATTTCAAGCGAACTTGCCGTCAGCTACTGTCCGCCTTTAAGGCCAGAGGTTTTAGTCCTCTCAAAAGCTAAAGACGTATTGTAGATTTCCACAGTTTGCGTACTACATACGTAGTAATTGAAAAGGCCCGTCTTAGTATTAGTCATCTGTGTAAAATATTAAAAGTTAGCTCTTATTTAAATTATAGTTATTTAGCAGTCTTATATTTTTACGTTCAGACCACAAGTGGTTAGTCTTTGTATCCCGAAGTGCGGGAACGCCTGTGATATCGCGGAAAATAAAGGGTCATTTAACCCTTCTCATCTTCTCGTCTTTGCTACACTCTATAGGACATAGTTTGTAGTCAAACTCACTGTCTAGTCAGGACACGTCATGTTCGCCAAGCAGATGAGAAGCAATACAAGTCCTGATAAATTGATGTCATTAACCACAGAAGATAACATTTTATGATTTTGCTTTTGATCCAGCATGCAAAATGAAGTACCGTATTTTTCGCCGTATAAGACGCACCGGCATATAAGACGCACCCAATTTTAAAGGAGGCAAATCTAGAAAAAAAAGATTATGAACCAAATTCTGTAGTAAAATATTTTATATCAACTGTATAAAGTTAACAGCAGTTTAAGAAAAATTTTATGTCAACCATGTAACATACTAAGAGCTATCTTTACTCTCATAAACAGTCAGCAAACAGTGAAAGTAACAAAAATAAGGCTGTCATGTTTTTATTCTAACCCCAAGAATTCCTCTTCTTCGCTGCTATCAGAAATGAGGAAGGACAGATCCACGCAGTCATTGTCATCACTTTCTTCCTCACTGGTGTCAAATAAGACGTCGGCTTCTGTTCCATCCAAGGCATTACTAATGCCACACTTCTTGAATGATTTTACAACAATGTCTTTCTTTACGGAGTCCCATGACCTTTTAACCCATTCACACACTTGTGTGATAGTGGGCCTCTTCATCCGTCCAGTAGGAGTCAGATCATGGTTCCCAGCTGCCATCCAGGTGTTCCACTCCTCTCGCATCAGAACTTTAAACGGTTTGTTAATAGAAACGTCCAGAGGTTGCAGCTGGCTGGTAAGACCACCAGGAATCACAGCTATTTGGGTCTTAACTTCCTTAAAGTTCTTTTTAGTAGTTTCTGTAATGTGCGCTCTGAACTGGTCAAGCACCAACAAGGAAGATTTCTTCAGAAGCCCGCCAGGACGTTTGGACCACACTTTGTCAATCCACAGCCTCATGC
>KK119282.1:4433-19033 GCA_000611955.2 Stegodyphus mimosarum | reverse complement strand
ATATGTAGTTCAGTTACCCATAAGGGAAGGTGTAGAATTAGGAGAATCGAAAACGCTGGCTGAAAAAAGCTTGCATCAAGTGTGGAAACGACTAGAAAGCGATTCGAACATGAAAACCTTACATAAGAATTTTATCAAGGAATATAAGGGTCTGAATCACATGGAAGCAGTTCAAGAAATTGAAGCATCGACTTGCAATTATCTTAGTCATCATGGAGTTTATCGGCCAGAGAAAGCCTCTACCAAGCTTCGCGTTGTGTTTAACCCTCTCGCTGCGTATTTTTTTTTATCAAAATAGGTTCAAAAATTGCGTATTTTTTATTAAATATTTCAAATCTACATATATTTTAGACTTAAAATATACAAAAATGTTTTGTAAAAGAGTTTTTTTTTCAATATAGAATTAGATCATAGAAAAAAGTTGTCAGAATATTGAAATTGAAGAATAATGATAAAAAAGCAAAATTTTGAAAATCAATTTTGGTTAAATTATGATTTTTTTTATAAAATACAAAGGTAAAAAGTATATACTAATGAAAATATGCAAAATACTTACAAAACATTTATTAGAAATGAAGTTTTGTATGATAAATTTCGAAACAAGGCTCGAGGCAAAGTCCGACCTCGCAATCTTTGCACCAAATTCGCGTTTCTTTTCGAATTTTTTTTCCGCTTTCAGTTTTTTTTGAACAACAGACAGCACACTGTCTACGAGGCTCTTTCTTGATGGGATTTGGGGGTATATGGCTAGCAAAATGTCGAGCAGTTAGCCTCATGGGATTGAGAGTTGAACTACATCTGCTAGAGTGAACACTGGAATTTCTATCTGAATACTTCTGAATGCTTAGTTCAATAATTTGCAAACGGAAATCTAGAAGCGTTATATTTTGTAATGGGTTATCCTTTTTATAAAGGATATAAGCATTCCACAGTGATTGGTCCATGAATTGTCGGAAAATTTTTATATAATATTTCCCTTGTTGTTTTCTGAGGGTGGGGTAATATGACATTTCTTGGTCACATAAATCAACCCCACCCATCGTGTTGTTGTAATCACAAACAACAATTGGTTTGAGTACAGTTTTCTTTGATTTGCATTTCACCAAACGGGAACTTGCATTATGAACTGTACTTATAAGAAAAACACTTTTTTTATCTTGCCACTTCAGAGCCATAACTTTACCCCTTTGGTAAGCAAGGACGTCACCTTTAGGGATTTTTTCTTTTGCAAAATTTGGAGGAAGGTCTTTCCTCATCTTATTTACAGTTCCATATAAGTCTGTTCTTTCTGAAATTAAAATGTCTGCTAACTTTGGAGACATGTAGTAATTGTCCATGGTTACACAGTAACCTTGGCCCAGGAATCTGTCCATCAGGTGCAGAACAATTTTAGTGGAAACTGGATAATTTGCAAATTTCGGGTTATACACAGTTCCATTACCTGTGTATATGAGAAAGTCTGCAATATATCCAGTTCCCACTTCGCAGACCACAAAATTTTTAATGTTTTTTAATAGTAAAATGGCGTATAGTTGCTAAACTAACCCTCCATCGCACTACTTCTTTAAAGAGTATGTAACGTCCTACTGTTTACCTGTTGTGTAGAATCTGGAGAAATAGTGATTCCACAGATGAAGGGTTAAAACTACCCTTTATTAAACTCTTTAAATTATTTACAATGCGTCAACTTGACGCTAACATACTTACGCCTCTACTTGGACGGTAACTAAAACAGTAGAATCAAAACTCAAAATTGGAGGTATTCACAAGTACCAGAATTAAACTACAAGGCTCATACAATCCTGCACCCTATAGCACGTAGATGAGTCTAGCGGCAGCAAGATAATACCTATTAAGCCACGTCTAACAGAAATAACTGCTAAGCGGAAGCTTGCGTACAGCCACGCACAAAGATTTTCCAGACTCTCTCTCTTTTCCTACTAGAACATCGATATTTAAACTTTTTCTCCCACTGCCAGAATTTGCACTCCTTACGCCCGCTACCAAAATTTAAATATTTTGGCATTGACAATTACGGGAATGAAGGCTTATAGGAAAGTAGCTTAAAATTAAATTTAACTGGTTATTTAAAATAAATATAAATCTCTACGAGTATAATAGAAAAATATCAATAAATCTTACTTTCTTATGCAGATTTTGAACTTTTTTCTAATTTTCTAGAATCGCATTATTAAAATCTTGCCTAATTGCACCTTTCATTTGGGAACTGGTTGTAAGTTAAGTAAAATGGTCATTGTAATTCATGAGAAGGAAAATACATTTCAGTAGTGGAAGGAGGGAAACGATTTTATATGAAGAGGTATGCAGCCTGATCTGCCGAAGAAAATAATAATGAAACATGTGAAAGATAAGACATTAAAATTTTGAAATCGTTGTGAAGAGCTAGATTGGAAAATTAATGTCATTAACTAAAGAAGGAAAATTATTGTTAATGCAAAAAAGTTCAGAGAAAACCCATTCACTAAATAAAAAACGTATATGGATAATTTTTGCTGGTCCAAAATTAAAAATATACCTTTGATTATACTTATCTATAAATAAGTGTACTACTGTGATTTGCAATCAAACATTTCTTTATTTCTCCTTTTCGAAAATACGAATTTCTGTTCCCTGATGTTATGTATTACATATTTCAGTTGTGAATTAAAATGTCTTACTTGTAATGATTTAACTTAACTCTGCTTCAGACTTTTAAAGATTAATTTGCTTTTATTTTGTAGTTGAACTTAAGTTTCTTTGCCTTGTTGAAAAGTAATTGTTGTCATTTAATTTGTTTTCTTGACAGTTTTGGTTAACTCTGACTTTTTTTAAGTTGCTTGAGTAATTAATTTTTTCTTCTTTTACTTTTGGTAGTTGGTTAACTATTTAAATTTTTGTTTAGTTATTACTTTTTCTTAACTTGGTTGCTTAATGTTTAATCTCTGGTTAAGTTGACCCTTAAGGTCAATTTTTTTTAAAGTTCTTTTAAAGTTTTGTTTACACAAGTTGGTGTTTAAAGTTTTAATTAAGTTTTAATGTGCCCCCTTTTCTGCTAAATTTGGGATCCATATTTTCTGACTATGGTGGTCGTTTTGGTGTTGTGGAAAACATAAAATTTTTCCTACATGATTATTATATTTTAATTGAAGTAATTTTTTATTTTCTTACTCTGGTGGTCGTGTTTGGTGTTGTAAAAAACCTAAGAAATTTATCTATGTGATTATTATATTTTAATTGAAGTACTTTTCTCCAGTCTCGTATTAATTAATATTTAAAGAACAAATCTTTTAATTCTTTCGAAAACCTTTTTACGTTGCCTTTTGGGGAATCAAGATTTATGATTTTGTTTTCGAATTTCTTCACCCGCCAGACAGTGGTCTGGGAAGCACCTGTCATCAATGGAAACTTTTGCACCCTGCCAGAGAGGGTAATTTCAACCTGCGGTACCATACGCCAAGGTCGAGGTGACGGGGTGATTTGCTTACTTGCAGGCTTTTTCAACGCTGGATTGGGACCCCTCGACGAGGCTAGTTCTGCTGACAGGACCTGCTGACCTTGGAGGTTCAGCGATTATTCGCCAATTTCAGGAGTTTGAACTACATGGCTTCACCTTCCTGTGTGCTTTTCCCCCCTGGGGTTGCCGGGCAATTGGCCTGTCTTGTACCATCTAGGATCGCCAACCGAGATTTGGCGAAAGGAGGAAAAAGGCTTGGAGCGAGCTACAAAGGGGAGAGAGACAGAGAGAGACGTTGGCAGACGACGAGAAAAGTACTATCTGAAGGTGTCACGAGAGTAGCTGTCTGCGTTATCATAGAACGAACGATGTCGGAAGAAATGGATGAGAGAAGGCTCCTATGGAGGGTGACGAAAATGACAAAACGTTTTCATTACTAATTGTATTTCTTTTCTCTCCTTATAGAAAGCAAATGAAATGGCAAACCAAGAAAATTCTGTTGTCGTCTACTGCCATGATTCTGTACTGTATCCACGTATCGGCATGTACACTTACCATTGTCAAAATCGGTATGAAAAATTGTTTTATTTTGTTTCCTCACCACCACCTATGTACAAATTTGTATTAAGTCAGTATTCTCTTAATAAATCCTATATTTAATTTAACTTCTCTTGTAATGTTTTCACTTTTTAATTTAGAACACTGGACCCAATAGTATTTTAAGTTTTACACAACGCAATCCTTACTTACTCTGTTGGAGTATTTGGTCACTATTTACTGTTTATTTCAACACACTATTTTTACAGTATATATGTTGTTTATCATGTATGTCACAGACTTTTACACCCTTGCAATATTTGTCTTATTCATGTGATTTAGAATGGTTATCCAAATTTTGACTTTCATTTGATATTGAACTTAAAACTTAAACACTTAAGTTAGAAAACTCCAACACTAACAAGAAATCTCGACGCTTTTTCAGTTTGGCTGATACGATAAATTTCACAAGAATTAAAAACAGAGATAGGATCTTTAAGAATCAAACAACGAATTCTACTGATAGGTGAAAAAAAATTACTTAAAGATTGAAATTTTGAATAATTCGAGCAATTTTGTAATTCATAGAGATTAAATTGTTGGATACATATGGACGAATTTTACTAGAATATTGAGCACGTTTTAGTCTAAATGTATCCATTGTCTGCTAAACATATCGCTCAAACAAACTGTCAGCTAAATGTTCACATGGGTTAGATGTCCTGTCGGCTAAATGTTCTCATCAGCTAAATGCCTGCTTGATAAAATGTCCTATGGACTAAGTGGCTGACAGTTAAAGTGTTATGGACCCAACAATATTGCAGATTGTCTCTGTGCTGTATAAAGAATGCATTTTAGATGTGTAGTCCATGTTCAAACTTAAGTTTCCGTTATCTCAATGCTCATTTAAAAAAATGACCTGGCACTTTTACTACTAGCTTTTCAGCTTTGGTTATCCAGTCTTTTTGCGAAGGTTGACTGTCTCTGCTTGTGCAGCTTTTTTTCCAACCGCGATCAAGTTCTGAAGTTTTTGCTAGTGTATCTTTCCAACCCGAATCAAGATTTTATGTCATTGTACTAACAAGTTTGGGAAAATCATTGTCCTTTTGCTGGAAAGTTTGCTTACATTTATTTTCAATCATGGATTTATCTTACTTTCGGTATGTGCTGAACATCTTTTGTAGGATGATATGTGATTATCGCCACACAGGACATACTTTCCAGGTCTTTGTTTCTTGATATGTTAACATTCCCAAGTCAGATGAAATTATGCACATTTTATGAGCCTTGCTTTAATTGAATCACATATTTTGGATATGGCTATAGGGTTGACACCTGTGACACTGCACAGGGCCAGGATATGATCCTTAGGGTTCTACAGTTACTTTCAGTTGACAGAAAGTATTCTAGTTTATGTATACTTTTCCCTTCCTCCGTTTGCGAGGCCGCTGCCAAAAACATTGATAAAAGAACAATTGATCCATTATTGTATTCATGTATGTGATGTATAGTTTTTTGAAATGGTATTTCCAACTTTGTAAGTTGGAAAATGCCTTTGACGTATTAGTTATTCTTGGAATGTTAAATTGTATGTTTGTTTGTAATTTACATGTTGAAATTTGTAATTCCAACAGGCGGCGGCATGTTAAGTTAGAATACAGCGCCACCTATTGGATAAGGAGAATTACGCTCACTTGGCCATCTGGATTCGGCTGAGCAACATGCCAGAGCATGTATTAGATCTAAATAGTTAATTACGGTCAATAAATTAGTTAGTTCTTTTACTATACAGTCCACTCATTAGCATAAAGACAAAACAACGTCTGTGCTTGAAAGTAATTTTTTATGCGTGAAAAGCTCTTCCTTTTTCATCCAAATATTTAGTGACTTTCTTGTAGTCAGTCTTCTGCATCATACAATTTAATCTTTAGGTCGCCGTTTAACTATTTTGGTGCAGAAAAGTTCAAAAGCCTCTTTAAATATTTTCCAGTTTATGTCTTCTTCTGATATTACAATTGAAAAGATTTTGTTCACTCTTTTATGGATGAATAAATCTATTTAAGTCTGTTCTTTTTTCGGGGGGGGAGCAGCGCATTAGTTGGACTTTCTATTGTTAGCAGTAGAATCTTGATCCATCTCATCATCTGCCAGTAGAGGTTGGAACTTGTTTACATATCCTAAATCCGGTTTTGAGGATTGACTGAAAATACTTTTGAGTTTTCTTATTTTATATTCGTTTTCAGTTAAGGTAGTTTCTGGTGACTTTTGAGCAGCACGTTTTGTTTGTTTGGTTTTAGTCGAGTTTTTCCTTCGCATTTATAAAAAAGCACTTATTCATTTCCTGAAGACCAGAAATGAAGAAATTTCAAGAGAAAAACGCACGCTCCAATCCGCTTGCGCCAGGCAAGTCTCCACCAAGGCAACCTGGCTCCAGTTCCTGAATGATTTTCACTTGTTCAAATTTCAGTGAAATCTACTCTCCACTAAGTTCAAAAGAAATCTCTTCCATGTCAATCAAAATGTCATAGGCTGGAAGACAGAAATAAGTTCTGACTAATGAAGGATGATTTTTTTTCTTTTCGTTTTCATTACCCCCAAACAAACGAAACACAGCTGCTGCACAAAGCTTGTCCTCTTTACTCTGATCAATGAGTCACCAAATGCATGAAAAACAAAAATCGAATCCTTATCTTTCGAAGCGGGAAAACCTCACTTCCCGTCTTTAATCGTCAAAAAAGAAGCTTGCTGTCTTTTCCTTTCAAAAGAGCAATTTAATTTGCAAACTGAAACTTCTCCCCTTCCCCGAAAAAAAAGGTAAAAACAATGAAGCAACAACATCTGCAACTGACCATTCCGAAAACCAATAGCTGGGTGTCGCATGAGCTGACTCATGCAGATAAGGACAGACCTGTTCGAGCCTGCACTAATCTACTCGAATATCAACGCAAGGACAAAATTCTGGACCGAATTGTCACTTGCGATGAAAAGTGGATTTACTTCAACAATACAAGCCGCAAAAGGGGTTGGTCTGTGCCCAGTGAGCTCGTTGGCAGCGTCGCAAAGCACAATTTCATTAACAAAAAGATCATGCTTTGTATCTGGTGAGATTGCCGTGGTATTACCCATAAAGAGTATCTAGAAAAAGACAAAAAAAACCCTTGGCAGTGAGCTGCTAGTCTACCTCGACACTGCTATCAAGAAAATACGTCAAACTGAGTTCCAGCGGAAAAAGTTAATGATCCATCAAGATAATGGAAGACTATGTGTGTCTGCACACCGGCTGGACTCTATATGGACTCGAGTGGGATCTTTTTCCACATACCTATATAGCGTCGACATCGCTACTGCGGACATCTACCATTTTTCATACCTGCAGCTACCTTTTCCTGGCGGTGTCTTCCAATCCGCACAGGATGTCCGAAATGAAGTTCATCTGTTTTTGGACTCACGGCCACCAAATTTCTGTGCCGAAGGCTTTGAAGAATTATAAAATGTTGGCAGAAAAATCATAGATTTAGATGGTAATTACTATCTGCACTAAAGATACTCCTTTCATGTTTTTTTTTTCCGACTTTATTAAGAATGTTTTTTGGCAGAAAACTTTTGTTACAGCCAAATTATTTAAAAACTCAATTTTTTTAGAAGAAAACTATGTGCTATGATATGGAGAAAGACATTTTCTATAATAGAAATATACATTCCCTTCAGTGTACAACCGAGTAGTCCGATTCAGAATCAACTTCACTTTTAAATTCTCCCTCCTAAAGGAAAGAACCAATAATCCCTACATTCCCCTTCCCTTTGTTAAGTAAATGCGCATCTTTAACGAAGAATCAAAACTGCATAATAGCTTCATTGTTGCAAACTGCAAGAGATTTCTTGAAAGGGGGAAGCACAGGATACGAAAAACTCAGTCTTTTTAAGGATCTTATGGGCATCAAATCTTCGACTTCAAAAAGTTAAGGATTACCATAGCATTTTCTATCCTTTCCACCAAATTAGTTTAAAATATTGGCTAAACTTATGTGGATGGGGCTGTAATTAAAATCAAACAAAGATAAAGAAAAAAAATGTTTAACAGCTTGTGAAATATATAGCCAAACTTCAAAAATTTTGATATGAAGGATTTCTTCGTACAAGATGAGAAGAAAACGTGAAAAAATGGATCTAAAAGCACACAAAGGAATTATACTAGGATACACTACAAAGAGAGAAATTTATGTGATATAAAAAAAGCTTGTTTTTACCTAACACTCAAGGGAAATATAAAAATTGGAATTTTAAGCTATAAAAAAATGTAAAAAAATGTTTTTTTTTTTTTAAGAAAAGCTAAAATGTGTATTATGTGTTACGGAATCTGATTCGTGATAGATATGATGTGAAAATGAACTAAACTAGTTAAAAGATAATGACATAGTATAAAAGACATACAGTACAAAGTCCGAGATTCGGACTCGTCGGGACTTCGGCAATTCCAGATTTGAGATTTTTCCGGATATTAGATCATCAATTTAAATCTAGTAACATTGTAGCATTCATTACTTTAATTAACCAAATTATTTTTAGTTTGAACTTTCCTATCGATATCTCAAAGTTTCAGTTGCTGCCCGAATTTAGCGCGAGCGAGATATTTATGCAAATCGCATATATCTGTTAGCAGTTTAAAAGGCAGGAGTTAACGAGGGGAAAGACAGAGCCTTGGATTTATCGCCGTAAGGCTGTGCGCGCAAAGATTTCCTCTGTCTACTGAAAGTTCGCCTTCATAGGCAATTTCAAATTACCAGTGTTTGCTAGTGAAATTCGCATTATTGCATTTCACTAAGAGTTGAGCTTCCCTCGCCGTCCTACTTAAGCTAAGTTAGGGATTTGAATTTGTTAACACACTTTATTTCATATTATTTTAGTTCGGCCCAAGTAGTGGCTTACTCTCAATTTGAAGAGTTGTATTTATTTGAATTAAAGGGTCACTTTTAAACCCTCCTTCTGACTTTGTAGTTTCTTCAACACTAAAGGACATAGCCTAGATTTGCTCACTGTCCTCCACATAGGGTTTCACAGCTTATGCTCACGAAGCAAGTCAAGAGATTGAAGGAGAAACCTTACAACATGGCATGCAGAAATTATAAAATTAAAAATATGAAATCGTGATTTATGAAGTAATGAACATTTATGATCTAAAGGGTATCAAAATTTACAAAAAAAAATTAATATTTATTTGTTTACTTTATTAAACATTTCTTTTAATGTAAGTTGTTTTACTTACTTCATTTTCTGTGTTAATACTTTCTCTTTAATTCTATAAACAGTTAACTGTTCAGTTACAAATTTCCACTGTACAAGTCCTGTAATGGCTGTCAAAAATTCCGACTAAATTGTCAATCAAGATTTTTTCGTTTTCAATAACCTCTGTGTCACTTTCTGTACTATCAGTAGCCATATTTTCTGGATTTAGAATACAGATTTCGCCGTCCGTTAACTGATTGGCAATTGGGGCATTGTCACTTCAATGAAAAACTTCCGTTATATCATCTTCATTTATTACTGTTTCTCCCCATTTCTTTATAAAATCCATATTAGAAAATTTCACGTTTGGTTTTCAATATCCGAAACTTTCAAATTCGTGGCTATCATCTTCATCATCCTCACCATGAAATATGGTAGCTGGCCATAAATTATGACAAGCATTTTTCAAAGTATCTGGAAACACATACTCCCACGATCTTGCGATGCTCCACATACAAATTTTATGCTAAAATAGCACTTTTTTTTACTGGACATTGAAACATGTTTTCACTTTGTAGATTCTTTTGCAGCTCTAGAATTAGAAACTTTTTTCGACATAACTGAAAGTTCAAGCTTTAATTTTCATAAAATTGCTGTAATATTAAGTCTGCAAAAAATAATAAGCTGGATCAAATTAGAAGATTAAGGAACAGCGCAATCTGCTATATTAAAATCAGTAAAGCATAATTTTAGCCTAGCTTAATAGCGTACACTATACATTATTGGCTACATAGCCAATAATACATATCATGATTATTGACTACATAGCCAATAATGATACATATCATGAGATTAGCGACGAAAGACAAATTGTTCCGTTAACTTTTGTCTTGCTTCAATTGCGTACTGAATTAAGCTTGAATTGTATTAATTCAGTTCTTTATTATAACACTAGCCGCTGCGCGGACAGCCTTCGTCTGGCTTTTAAGTGTACCGGAAAAATGCCTAAAGAGAACACCAAACATTAAATTTCAAAACTGCACAGAATTTTACTCTGCAGAACAATTTTATCGAAAAAGAAACAAACAACGGAAAAAAATTCAGTTAAAAATGCATACAATGAAATAACAAAATCCCTTAATACAAATATTACTTATCCTAATAAATAAATTAACCAACTTCCCTTTGCAAAATCTTAAGAACTCAAATGGTATAAACAGATTAAGAACTTAAACAGATTAAAAAATATCATGCAAAACATTTTTATAATTAAAATTATATATAATTAAAACATAATATAAAATATTACAATGAAATAAGCAATATCCCTTGATACAAATGTTAATTATTATCCTAATAAAGTAACTAAACAATTTACCGTTGCAAAAAGAAACAACTTTTTAATTTCTTAAATTTTTCAGTGTCTTAAAAACAGTAACATAAGAAATACGATGAAAAATTGTTGGTAAACCGAAATTTTTAAAAGAATGAAACTATTCAAAATGATGCAATTTCATCAAAAATCTATCAACAACAATTAGAAAGGAAAAGTGTTGCCAAACCTACATTTTAAAATATCTGAGATGTGAGAAGCGTATTCGGAAGCTTCATTTAAAAAATTTTTTAAAAAATACAAAATATTATTATTTTTTCAAAATTCTTGAAAATTCAAAATTCTTCAAAATTCTTGCCTTCTTCATAGGCAATTTCAAATTACCAGTGTTTGCTAGTGAAATTCGCATTATTGCATTTCACTAAGAGTTGAGCTTCCCTCGCCGTCCTACTTAAGCTAAGTTAGGGATTTGAATTTGTTAACACACTTTATTTCATATTATTTTAGTTCGGCCCAAGTAGTGGCTTACTCTCAATTTGAAGAGTTGTATTTATTTGAATTTAATCCATTTTTTAAAAGGAGTCGAAAGGATTAAAGTTCAACGTGTCCAAAAATCAAAGGAAAATAAGCGATTATTATTTTAAGTTCGTAAAATAGCTAAGTATCTACGCTTCACGACGATGTAAAAATGAAATGTATAGAGTGAAAGCTCGCTTTCCTGCAGCCCGTTATGTCTCAAAATGACGCGATTTAGTCACAAAACATAAAATAAAAAAAATTCTAATTCGAATTTCGAAAAACTCACTTCGAGGTGCACTGGCTCTTGTGTAGATACACTTATGTACCAAATTTCGTGGCCTTGGGTCTATTAGCTTACTCGCAACACGAACGAAAGACACACACTTACACACAGACTCTTTGTTTTATTATATGTAGAGATAACGTCTATTTCTTGCACATGCTTAAGGCTAATCTGAGTCCTAAATAAATGAACTTCCACATACACTTAAGGCTAATGGAGGGCCGGCGCTAGATATCGCCTGATGCTTCTGCAGTTCCTATATTCTGCTGTAAAACGCTTCCCTAAGTTCTAAATTTTTACCACCCCTAAACTTTGGATCCCAGTGCTTTCCCTAAATTATAAAAATCTTTTCATTTCTTAAAATTGTAGCTGGGTGCTTCTCCAGGGTTCGTACAATTTCTGAGCACGGAAATTAAGTACTTTTAAGGACCATTAATGAAAAAAATTAAGGACCTACGAACAAATGGGAACCGAATAAATTCAATTAAAAATATTATCTGTGCCTGAACTTCACTTTTGTAATACCATCCTAAAAACAAAATAGATAAATAAGTAGGATGAATTATTATTAAACATGAATTAATTAACAAAATTATTAATAATTTTGAGAATAAAATCAACTTTATAAAATGTATCAAGTAGCACTAAATATTTTACATTTATAATAGTTGGACATATTTGAAAGAAGATAAGTGACATTTCATTTATATTTTGCTGACAGTTAATTTTATGTTTCATTTTTGTCACATACTTGCTCAGTCTCGAGGTTTAGTAAATAGCAAGTATATTTTATGGCAAGCGGCATAGATTAAAATGAGAAGTAAGATCATAAGCAGCATGATTCATAACAAAAGATCGCCCTGTCACCACTGTTGCTTGCTTAGAGAGAGACGTGCGGATTAGAACAAACTTAAAAGGCCTGATGTAGACACGCTTGGCAAGATTTGAAAGTTAGTTGGGTTCTGTCTGTTGCAATTAGTGTCGTAGCTTCGTGTGAGTCCAATAAGCCACTAAAGCACCACAGGAGATAAGTTGTTTTGTATTGTTTTAAGTCTCACTAGATGCAAAGAATAAGTTTTACATGAATTTTTACATTTCTGTGTTTTACCTTGTGACCACGGTAAGGATTAATGAAAGGCAATAACTCGCTTTGATATGCAGAGATAATTTTTAAGGGTAAGCAGTTAGTTATAAGTAATTAAAGTAGGTAGTTAGATTACCTTAGTCATTATGGATTTACATGGCTAAAATGAAATTTTATTTATTGGTTAAAAAAGTCCTATTAAAATCACGAAATTTCACTGTTTAAAATACATGTAATTTATGACATTGATTCTTAACCCATATTAGGATAATTACACATTAAAAGCTACAAAACATTTATGTTTTGTAACAACAAAACTGAACAAAATATTTATGCATCTTTTTAATTTGAAGCCTTCCCAGATATTTTGGCTAATTTAAATCGATTTCCTTCTCTTTAAGCATCTTTTCTAACAATCAGAAAATTGTCCTTACGCAAACCAGTATTCTCACTAGTTTCTGCGTGCTTTGTCTCCTACCATGGCAACCTTTCTACAATACAGGGTGTTTATAAAGTCCCGGACCCATTTTGATGTTTAATAACTCATAAAATAATAAAGATAGATTAAAATTAATAACATAGGTAGACTCAAAATGTTTCATGACCCTTGTCAATGAACTTCCACGTATGTCCCCTTCGTCGCACGGAGAATATCAGGTCGATATTCAATTTCACGCCAGGTACCGGCAAGCATGTCGGCATCCACAGTGGCTATTGCGGTTGTAATTCTGGCTTTTAGGTCATCCATGTTAACACTCTCCTCCCGTAAACGTTGTCCTTTACTAATCCCCAAAGAAAAAGTCCAGCGAAGTTATATCTGGTGATCTGGGTGGCCAAGGAATTGGACCTCCTCGCCCAATCCATCTTCCTGTAAAATGGTCATTCAAAGAACTACGAATGATGGTACCCCAATGAGGTGGTGCACCATCTTGTTGCAAAAAGACATGTGGCTGAAGCCCTTCTAGTTGTGGAAATACGAAGTTTTCCAACATGTCTAAGTATACGACTGATGAGACCGTCTTTTCTGTAAAAAAGAAAGGCCCAATGACTCAGTCGTGCATTAGTCCACACCACACATTAACCTCTGGGGAATCCCTTTGTGCCTCACGGTATTCATGGGTTTTTCAGATCCCCATATGCGCACATTATGGCAATCAACAATGCCAGAAAGATGAAAGGATGCTTCGTCGGAGAACATCATGCGCTTCAGAAATTCAGCAGCATCTTCTATCCTCCTAAGCATATCGGTTGTAAAGGCTATCCTCCTAGGCCTATCGTCCGGTTCCAAAACTTGAACAATTTGAACTTTGTATGCATGCAGTCTTAATTTTTTCTTAATAACCTTGTACACCATCGAAATTGGCATATCCAATTCTCTTGCCGCTGATCTCACAGATCTTCTAGGATTGTGTAAAAATGTCTCTCTGACACACTCAACATCAAAATCACTTGTGCAGGGACGTCCGGAACGTTTCTTACCTGCGATACTTCCAGTTTCTAGAAAATTCTTTTTCCACCGCAAGATGCTGCTTTTAGATAGAGGATCTTTTTGGTAAATTCTTCCGGTCGAATAAAACGTCATATACAAAAGTACTAGAACAAACACATCAAAAGTAAACATAACATTGCAATAGTTGCCAAAAACAAAAGAGAGAAAAATGCAATTAATAAGCAGACGATATTTAGAAAAGTACAGATATTTAGACTGGAAAATGAAATTATCTGAAATGAACCACACGTGCAGACGATATTTACAAAAGTAAAGATATTCAAACCTGAAAAGGAAAATATATAAGTTATTCCATCAATAAATGCCATAAGTTTGTTTATATCTTCATTATTTTATGAGTTATTAAACATCAAAATGGGTCAGGGACTTTATAAGCACCCTGTATAGTTATGACGGTTTACTTGATCTGAGCTAATGTTCTGATGGTCAAAGACTATACAATTTAATTTCAATTTAAGCTGGCTGTATCATATAAGGAAACAGAAATGGGAAACTATAGTAACGGCTGAAATTTAGTGAAGGGTAATTTACATAATAATAACTGTACATATCTTTGAAGAATAATTTTCTTTATGCATTCAGTTTCTTTCAATATATTTCCTTTTCATTTTAGAATTTTTGGATTTAATTAAGGATTTCTGTTATGCTTAAAAAAAA
>KK119281.1:290343-325929 GCA_000611955.2 Stegodyphus mimosarum | reverse complement strand
TGCCGGTCTTGCGATGCCTGCACAGCCAAGAAAGGACCGAAGGAACGCTGTCGCGGAAGACTGTAGCGATACAACGTTGGAGCGGCTTTCGAGCGAATTGCCCTTGATATACTGGGACCTCTCCCATGGACTAAAGATGGCAACAGATACATTCCAGTTGTCATGGATTATTTTACGAAGTGGCCTGAAGCATATCCAATTCCAGACCAAGAGGCTGTCACTACGGCTGAAGTCCTCTTGCAGAACTGGGTATCTAGATTTGGAACTCCCCTCCAGATTCATACCGACCAAGGCAGGAACTTCACTTCGGCTGTGTTCAAAGGACTGTGCGACTTATTGGAAATAAAGAAAACACAGACCACCCCGTTACATCCGCAGTCTGACGGCATGGTGGAGAGATTTAACCGCACAATCTTAAACCACCTATCGCTTATGGTTTCCAAGAACCAAGAAGACTGGGATCGTAAGCTGCCCCTGTTCCTGCTTGCTTACCGTAGTGCCGTCCACGAGAGTACCGGCTATTCCCCTTCTCAAATGCTCTTCGGTCGTGATCTCCGTCTTCCGAGTGACCTGCTTTTCGGCCGTCCTCCGGATCTACAGTCCTCTCCTGAGGAGTACGTTCAAGATCTCCAAGCCCGGTTGGAAACGATGCACAGGTTTGCTCGAGAGCGAATTAACATCTCGACGGACAGGATGAAGAAGAGGTACGACGCAAGAGCGACCGAACATAAGTTCCAGGAAAACGACAAGGTTTGGCTGTGGAATCCGAGCCGTCGTAAGGGCATTTCTCCCAAACTGCAATCGCATTGGGAAGGTCCCTACACAGTCCTCAACAGACTGAATGACGTCGTAATACGGATCCGTAAGTCTCCCAATTCCAAACCTAAGATTGTACATTATGATAGGTTAGCTCCATACTATGGCCATAGTAATTAGTGATAGTTATTTTTGTTATGGGTACCCCGTATTTCGTAATGTTTTTATGTTTAATTGTATGATTTATGCATAGTTGCTTGTACATAGATCTTTGTAATTAGTGTAAATGTTTTTGTTATTTGTAAATACTGTAAATATTTGCAAATTTTGTTATTATTGTAATTTATTTATTTGTTTTGTAGCTTTTTCGATTATTTCTTTTTGGCTCCCAGCCAGGGATTGTACTGCCCGGGACGTGCAGTCCTTGGGAGGGGGCAGTGTTACGAAAAATTCGGCGGTTGCGCCTGTATGTAAGCTTTCCGGCATAGCACTAGGGTTGCCATAAAATAGAGTATGGTATGGTTGCCATATTGGCGACTTTATCGCCCATTTGGCGACCAAATCGGCGATATCCCATGGTCCAATCGGGAAGCTTCTAGAATAATTTCCTGTCGAGATATTTCTCGAAACGTGTGGAACTTAAAGAAAGGCTATATAAACCCTTGTGTTTCTGAGAGCAGTTAGTTAGTTGCGAAGTAGTTGCGAAATTGTGAAGTATTGTGAAGCAGTGTGATTAAAGTTGAGAGAGGGTGATTAGTTGTAAGAATAGCTGCTTACTGTGAGTGCTAAGCTACGCGAGAGTTTTGTGAACGGAAAGCAATCGAGATAGTGCTTTGCCGTGAAGCTATCTTTACAGTATAGCTTGACAGTGTATTGGTGATTGTTCCACGGTGTCTTATTATAAGTTTAGTGTTGCCGTGAAGCTACCTTTACAGTTACAGCCTGAAGCTGTGTTGCTGATTGTTTCAGCGTATTTATTGTAGATTTTCGACGCTTTTAAAGGTAATTTTGGAACTGTGCTGTAAATAGTGATTCTTGTAAATAAATTGTGCTTTTTACTGTTCAGCATCGTGTTTTCATCGGATACTCTCAAATCTACGAACCCGTATAAACGCAACAATACTATTACACGTGCATCGCTTTACTGTTATTTCCTTTCACATTATTTCATAGTTACAGACAATGCTGGTATTTTATTTTTCATTATAAACATCTAAACAGTACCCATAGTAAAAATTGTACATTATTTATTGCATTACTATAGCCTACTATCCACCAAGACGACATCACACACATCCCATAACAACATTACCACGAACGGCGCCATATTGCTTTTCTGAGAGCAGGGGAGGGAGGGAAATTTTTTCTTACGTCAGCGTAACACGGAGAAAAATAGTTTGAACGCGGTCGCCTTAAAGAGATGATGGTTGATTCCTGTGTTTATTTGTAATATCAGAAATGTTGATATATGCATATATAAGTGTCTATGTGTGTGTATTCAGAGAACCAACTCGTGGCGAAGTCACCTCCCTAAGATGACCGCCTCTGAACGAGACCAGTATTTGTGAAAACTTAAGTATATTTTGGTATTGAACCATTCCCTCTGCAAGACGACCACCCGCAAAGAAAATTCCGAAAATGTAGCTGGTCGCCTTAGAGAGATTCATTTCGTAGAGGCAACCTCCTTAAGACGACCATCTCTTAAAGATAAACATATTTCTGAGAACATAAGCATATATTGGTAGTGAGCATCGCCTCTCTAAGGCGACCACTTGCAAAGATGCATTTTGATGTGTGGCTGGTCGCCTTAGAGAGACCTCGCTGTGTGTGGTGTAAATGATTACTGTTATTTTTTCCGACAAAAGCTTTTAAGAAATCAAATAAATGAGCATATGTAGTAAAAACCCTCTCTAAAACGACCAGGTTACTCTGATGGTCTTAAAGAGATCATATTTTCATTCTTAGAAATGCTGATCGTCTTAGAGAAGAGTTGGAGACGTGAGGGTTTTTTTTTTTTTTTTTAAATTTCAAAGCTTTCTGTTGGTTACAAAATAGAAATAACCTTATTTTCAACAGTGTCCAAATAAACGAAATAAAAGTAAATAAATAAATAATTTAAAATATTCAGTAGACAACAAGAATACCAATGAATTTTGGTTTACTGACACCGGTATTAATTTCATTGTTTAGAAAGAAGTCTCTTGACGTCAGTTAGAAAATTAAAATAAACCCATATAAACCAACAGAAGATTTATTTGGCATCTATTTCTATTATATTGATACCAGTAAGAAAAACAATAAAAGTCATTATAAACCAATACAAACCAGTAGAAAGTTCTGGCATTGATGTTGGTTGTATGGTGTCAGATGATACCAGTAAGAAAAACCCACAGAGATCAATAGCAACCAGTAAAAGTCAGTAGAGACCAACAGAAAGTTTTACTGGTTTCTATAGGGCATTTTGAAACTAGTAAGAAAAACCCACAGAGACCAACAGAAACCAGTAAAAGTCAACAGAAACCCATAGAATTTTATGGGTACCCATAAAAAATTTTACTGGTTTCTGTGGGGCATTTTTAGCAGGGCTGTAACTACGGGGGCTCTTTGCACTGCGTCATTTTGAGACTAATTCGTGTCATATGACTCTTACATAACTCTTATGATGTAAATGGAGCTAAAACCCAAACAGCCAATAATAATTTTACAGCGGTATTAATTATCCACTCAAAATGCATTGAGAACCAAAATTAAGTCTGACGAATGATTTCATCCTGAACATAACGCATTTGCTTGCTACTCTTCGGCCTAGCTGGATTGCTGTCTGCTGCTTCCTTCTTACTGTAGAGCTATCAAAAATATAAACCTCTTGAAAGAGGCACAGATAATGTGTTAAGTTGTTTGTGGCTGCAACACGTTTAGTGAAATAAAATAAAGATTTAATATGCATCGACTGCCAGTTTCCTATTCATTGTGGGTTGGCATTAATCTTTACATTTTTGTAAATCTAGAGTAGTAAGCATTTCAGGATAAACATTTAGAAGTTCAAAAAGAATTCCAAATTTTTATACTGGATGGAAGAGACACTTTAAGTGGAAGAGACATGTAGAGTTTCAAAATCATAACAGCTGACATCGTAAACTTTAGATTTTTAATTTTTTTCTATATTTGCAAGTTGTTGTTAATAATCCATTAGTAGTGCTTATCAGTGTAAGCTTTGTCAAAAATTAAATTATATGTTGAATTAAGCAGATTTGTAAATTATATTATCAAAAGTTTTCTTATAGTTCCTAGTACTATTTGCTATAAATCTAAATCTGATAGGACTTTTATAAAATTTTGGAACTGCGTATAAATTGGAAAATCTATTGTTTGCAGTAAAAAGAGAAGTTTTCCATTTTTTTGTGGAAAGAAGAAATTTTGTTGATTATTGAGCTTTCTTTATCTTTGGAATTAAATAGATTGTACAATTATGCAGTTCCTCTTCAGTAAGAGAATTATAGAACTTTTGTCATATATAATACTAAAACTGTTGCTCGCTTTATCAGTTTTGATAATAGTAAATTATTTTTTCAATTGCGAAAACTTCTGAAACAAAGCTTTCCGATTTTTAATTCCTTTAAATCCTTGAACTTTATCAATATTCTTTTGTACTAAAATCTGTGTTAATCTAACGTTTATGTTACTGGATGGTCTTCTAGTTGGAAGAAAATTTATTAGTTGTACTTTTATGGAAGCAAAAAATTTACAACTTTTTATATGCAGGCGTCTCTACGTTCCGCTCAACTCTTAGGTCATTATTTCATAATTTCTTACTCATTTTCATTCTTCACTAACTCTGTTCAGTTTTACAGATTACTCCAAACACGACTATTTTTATCAATTAACGGATGATTTCAAAAACATTAACTCAGATAATACACCTTCTGAAAAATCTGCAAGAAGTGAAACAAGGTAAAGTAGTACAGAATAGTAGTTGTTTTAATTTATTTTACCTTTGGTACATGCAATTAGACTTTCTTTATTAAGGTATTATTGTCTTATTATTAACAAAGCACGTTAAAACGATTTACATAACATCCTTCCATAAATCAGGTATGTCAGTTCCTGCAGTTCTTTCACGAAATTTCTCTTCTAATCTAGCATTTTGCTCTGGAGAAAAGTAATTCCGCCAGTCTCCAACAATACCTGTAGTGACGAAATAAGAAGATATTTTTATTAAATTCACACTGTTAAGAGATGCTTTTATAATATCACAAAAATAAATTCATAGATATTTTACTTCTTTTTTCTAGTTAAATTACTTTTATCTGCTCCAAAGGACTTCAGTTTTTCTTAAATTCAGTTTTAAAGACTTTTAGGATTTATTAAACTTTAATAAAGTATAACACTAATATATTATATTTGTGTTGAAATAAATATTATGATTTTATAAATACAGCGTTTGAAATAATCTGTGTAACTCTCTGGTCATTCTAATGTATGATAGCGAGCAGGTGAGAACGAGTCTTTTTGCTCAATATTACCTGAAATTACAAATGTGCTTGCATATTACTGCAGTTTATGATTAGTTTTACAGCTAATTAATACTACCGGCAAAGAATGAGCAGATAAGCTAAAGATATAATAGGCTTATTTACCTTTCTTGAATCTTATTCCACGAGGCTTTAAATACTTGCGATGCACTCGAAACCGTCCGCCTCTCCTAATTCTTTCAAAAAACGTTTTTAGAGCTTCAGTTTCGTTTCAAAATTCCTTAATCATATCATAATTTCAGGGTTCCTAAAAACACTTACACAATGCTCCTACACATAGACTATTTTATAACTGTGGTATACATTTTTTGCACTTTGAAGCAAGCGGTCTTGGAAGATATCGGAAACACATGACCTCTCTTTATCCTGATTAAGCTCTCTTGATGTATCCATTAATCATAAGAGCTTATTTTGAATATCATCAATATTTACGCTGCTGCTGAAAACTAATATTTCAAATATGTTCATTTAAAAGAATTACAGAAACACCGTATCTACTGATACCGTTTCATAACTTGTTATTGATCGTTTTAATCCACTAAAAACCCGAAAATTGTGTTAGCGCTGAATCAGAATACCTTGTTGACGCATTTATGCATTTCATTAGCTCTTTAGTCGATGCGAAAGCAAAATGGATAACAAATCGTTGTTAATAAACATAGTTTATTTCTCAATGCCAGCCGCAAATATAGTAATTCAACGGCTAAATGGCAAATGGATTTTGTTCAGCTGGAGGTATTGCAGACCCAGGGGATATAAGATTAGGATTTCATTAATAAAATAAAAAGAGCCACAACACTAATGGATCATAATCAATAATACTGTTAAAATAAACTAAATGCATAAGATAAAAATCACTTATCCATAAAAAAACTGAAATTTAAAAACTAAAATTTTATATTAAAATATATAAAAGTAAGACAAAAAAAGTAACAATGAAACATGACTCTAAGGACTCACATAATGCATATATTTTTTAATATCATTTCGTTTGTTTAAATGTAGTGCAATGCGTACGTTTCATCTGAAACTTTTGTTAGGAATGTTTCTTCCCATACTAATTGTTGTTGTTGTCGTGTCCATTATCACATGGCAGAATGATTGCCAGAGCCTACTCCGAAGAGAGGTTGGACTTATATTTTCCACCCACAATTTTGAGGAAGGACACCCCGGGGGGAAATCCAGGGATCTCCCATCCCTCTCCCACCAATCCACACGACAGGACTTTCGGCTCACCGCATATTTTGAGTGCCGCCGTGCCTCACCAACACTATACATTTACAAACATCCATGTCTTCTCCGGGATTCAAACCCGGGCCCTTCGGTACCGTAGTAGGCTCCCCTAACCACTATACCATGTGGGCGACCCCCATACTAATTAAAAGTAAAATTTAGCTTAAGTTCTTTCCTTTTTTTTTTTTACAGATCTCAAATTAGAGAATGAAACTGCAGAGTTAATAAATATATTTACTGATTAAAAAGGAAACCTCCTTTATCGATTCTTCACTGAATTTGTTTCATATGTTTGATAACACGACATTTAAAATCTGATGTTCCAAATGTTTGATAACATGTATGATGTTTCATACGTTTGATAACATGACATGTAAAATGTCGTTAAGATGTCTGATGTTTCTACCAAATACGCTTCTTTATAAAGAAATTACGAAGAACTTTATGTAGCATATCATTTCATCTGATATTAGATTTGTAGAGTCTCACTTTTTTTGGTAATATACACTAAGGCGAGACTCTAAATAAAACAAAGTGACTAATCACTATGTCAAGTTACGCAAACAGAGACTTAAGAAGGGTGTAAAAGTTCCTTTTATTAAGAACTCAGTTAGTTGACCAGAAGGCACCCCTGGTTCTTACAAACGAACCAGCAGTTATTGCGTAAACTCAAAAGTATAATTTAAAATTAAACTAAATATAAGTCGTCAATTAAACAAAAACTACGCAGAAATATTTAAAGTAGGCTTAAAACTACGCCAGTGTAACAGCACTATTTACAAAATTAAAGAAACGCCGTAGAGAGGAATACTATCGTAGATTATCAATTAGTAACGTGGCCTTCAACAGGAGGAACATGCTCTAATTTAAGCAATTTCAAACCCTCACTTAAATATGCAGGAGGTAAAATTTGCATTCTAGCAGGAAAAGAAAAGATAAAAGGGACAGAAGAATTTCGAAGCATAAAATAACTAGTTAATTAATTTAAATAAATACCTTACAAATTATTCAAGTAGCAGGAAAGATGCACTAAGCTTTATCTGAAAGCTTCATTGTGGCCCCGCATAAATTAGAATTTCTGTTTGAAAACAAGTGCCTCTGTCATACTCTAGTCCCAATAAACAGAAATTAAGCATGTATGAGATGTAATTTTAGGGAATGCCACAAAAAGCTGCTTGTGTACGTAAATCATTCTCAATGTGCGAAGCCTGGAGGGAATAAAAAAGAGGAAAATCAAGTACTTTTTAAGAATGAGGAGGGAAGTGGAGGGGTTAGGAACCAACAATATAAGATGATTATTGTAAATATAAAATATAAGCTTCAGATGATTTATTTTTAAATTCGTTTCGTACTTATTATTTAACATATAAAATATTCAGTAGTTGAATTTAAATAATGAGTTTTAGCAGAGACTCACCTTTTCTGACAACCTGAACACCTTCAGGATGAGGCTTGAAAATATTTCCTTCAGCCGAAAATAAGTGCCTTACTCCTGGCGGTATGTCAGGATTATTTTTAATCAGACCTTTGGGCATGGAGTCAAATTCTGCATAACTTTTGTTAAAGTTTTCCTTCATGAAATTAAAACTACTGTAATTGATAACATCCTGAAGCACTTTTTCATTGTTTTCCAAGGTTTCCTATGAATTGTAGATACAAAGAAACTCAGAAAATGATTCGAAATGCATTTACAACTTGAGCAAGCAAAATTGTGTAAAATAATATAAATACTTATTACTCAAGACTCATTATACTATGGTGGAAGAGAAGTCAAATTAAGATACTGGTATGGAATCTGAATAATTAGTAATAATGCCCGTAGTTTTACACTTATGAAGCTGCAACCTCTTATTACTTTTCATTGCTATAACTAAGTTATTTAAGCCACTGCGTATTCAGAACTAGCCTTTTCTAGCCGTATAAGATTAAAGCAACGTCGACCGTTTCTTCTTATTTTCTTATTTAAGATTATTTCAAGACTGTGTGGAAGCTGAAGCCATGTTTATTAAACATTTAAAACCTAATGACAAAATCTGAAAATTTCTCACGAATTTACAACGTATCAATTTATTTATTTTAATTTTCTGTATCGAATACATTAATTAAAGCTTAATGATTAAAAAAGGTGATGCTAAATTTTGCTGTTTTAAGTTAATTTGAGATGAATTATCAAATTCGCTAATGACGGAAACGAAGAAAGCAGAAGACTGAAATTTGCTATCTTTATTCTCATTTAAAACAATTGTTAAGATCTTTTTGGAATACTGTGAAGAGATATAAGTTTATATGTACGATCTTATGATGCGTCTTGGCAACTTGTGAATGATAAATCATGACTTCTCTGATTTTACAAAAAGCAACATGAGTCATTTTTTTAAAAATAACCAATGAAAGTAAAATCGAAAATATTTATGAATCAGTTTTACACATATTAATTTTAATTTTAAGCGTAACACAATTTTTAGCGCCGATTTTACATTTAATTGATCTATAGCTTTAATTAATTTATAATTTTATCTATACCAAGCTTTAGTTCAGAGCAGTAACCCATCTTATTCTTTGGGTTTAATTCTTTTTAGAAAGTTTCAGTTTTCTTTATGACAATTCAGTTGAATCGTAATGCAATGAAGATTTTATTCTATAATTAACACTTACTTTAGAATTTTTAAACATTATTCTTAATGTAATCAATCATATCAGTGTAAATTACTAATTTCCTGCATCATTTATGACGAAAAGCTATAAAAAGTCAAAAATTAGTGGGTACTTTTGCCGCATTCACTCATAAAAATGAAGTATTTATCGATGTTTTCCCCTTTTGTCTCTAAAGCCCTTATAGTTGCATGATTTTTAAATAGTCTTAAAATCTCTCACATTTTTACCATTATCTCACATAGAGGTGAATAATAGGTCTAATTCCTAAATAATCTGTAAGAAGCCCATAGTTCACAGGCATCTTGAAAGTAATAAAATTCTCAAAGTTTGGAACAACTTATCTCCTGAAGAACTTCTCATTAGTTAGTGAATTAATCAGTTAATTCATTGATTAATTCACTGATTAATTAATTAATTGAATCAATTCATTATTGACTTCAGGAGAAGTCAGTAATATGTTCATTAATCACCCTGGCCTTATTTTTGCCATTAAGCACTGCATACATAAAAATAGCAAACAAACCTATTGAATGATTTATTGATGAAACTGAATAGTTGTACTACAAATATAACTAGTGAAAGTGGTAAATGAGTTGGATTATTGATAAAGTAGTGAATGGTTCCATTATCAATACTACCCTTGAAGGCGATAAACTTCTCTGGCTGGCGTATTGGAAGTTGTGAATGAAGCTCTTTTTGCTGTTACTACTGTCAATCTAGGTAGCAAATGAACGTATCGCCACGGATTGAGAAAATTGTTTTCAAAACAACTTAAGGAAGTTACACTTAATTTTATAAATTGCGAAGCGAATAATAACAGTATGTTAAAAGTGAGAATGTGAAAGGGAATTTTGCAAATCAATTCAAGCGTCGAATTTTTATTACACATTACAAGATATTAAAACATTAGATCGTGCGTAAAAAGAAGCAGTACTATATACTCCTTGAGCGAGGCACGAATTAAAACACTTCTGTGTAAACGAAACCATATTATACAGTAATTAAAACGTTTTAAGATGCAAACTGTAACGCAATTAACATAAATGCTATTTAAATGTTAACTTAAGTACTATATATATAAAATATGCTTTCAGATTCTATAAAGTTTAAAATACACTGGTTATCATAAATTGAGGAAAAATCATAAAATTCAGGATTACTAAAAAAGTTACATGTAGAATTTTATGAACCTTGCCCACAATATACAACACATAGTAAAGTATCAAAAAGCATAAAAAGAAATTACCAGACAATTATTGTAGTACAGAAAATAGCACATGTATAAAATGAACAAATCGAAGGTGTCACTTTGCTATAGGAAAAGTACATTCAATATCGAATATGATCGCCTCTAGAAGCTATACAGCACATACAGCGATGTGTGATGCTTTCAATTATGCGGTCTGTCAGTTCCATAGGAAGCGAGAGCCATTGGTCTTGCAAAACAGTTGCAAGCGTCGCAAGGGTGTGAGAGGGCGGATTGAGAGCAGCTAGACGTCTCCCTAAAAGCATTCCAAGCGTGCTCGATAGGATTCAAGTCCGAGGATCGAGCTCCCCACTCCATGCGCATAATTGTTTTCTGTTGAAGATAATCATCTATGAAGCGAGTCCCGTGTGGTCTTGCGTTGTCGTCCTGTAACAGGAAAGCATCACCTATTGTCCCGGCACATGGGCGCACGTAAGCATCAAGGATGTCATCTCTATAAACCTGAGCATTCACTGTTCCCCTTAGAAAGACACAGAGGTCTGTGCTTCCACCCAAACAGATGCCACCCCAAACACAGACACTGCCCCTTCCGTATGCATCTCTTTCACAGATGTTTGACGGAGATAACGGGTTCCAGGTTCTCTCCATATCAAATAATGCCTACTATTGCTTTCTAGACTAAACCTGGACTCATCCGTAAAACGAACAGCTCTCCATTGATCAGGCGTCCAGTGGACATTTTGTCGTGCCCACTGTAAACGATTCCTCCTATGGCTTGACGTGAGCGGCACGCAAATGGCTGGATTTATAGTATACAGACAACCTTCGTGAAGCCTTCTACGCACAGTTGAGGTTGACACCAACCTTCCGGTGGCTCCAGCAAGGGAAGATCTAAGAAGAGTCAGAGTAGCGGTTCTATTCCTGCGTGCACATAATGTCAAATATCGGTCATCGGCGCTCATCGTAGCAGTTGGCCGTCCTAGGCTGAACCTCCTAGATGCCGAATCTGTGGTTTGAAATTGCCTCCAAAGTCTGTGAACCACAGAAGGACTCACATTTAGCCATCTGGCCACTTCTGTTTGACTTTGTCCTGCCTGTAGTCTCCCAATGGCTCTCTATCGTAGTTCTGCAGGCAAATGATGCCTGAAGGTCAGTGTTATGAATTGGCTTTCTCAGATTTCTGATGTCACTATCACAGTGAAATATGTGGGCTTGCTCTCAAACATGGACTTTTACGCCCCACGCAGATGACGTATTCCCAGTGCAGCGCCACTAATTTGCATATTGCAAATTTACTCAGCTACTCTTACTTGACAACATATTCAAATTTTACAGGGTTTGTCTTATTTTTGATGGAGTTATCTCTATTTTTGTGAGTTTTCCTTAATTTATGATAACCAATGTATAAAATAAATCTATAAACATAAAATATATTACGTCATTAGGGTATATTTTATTTCTAAAGTATTATCAATAAGCAGTATGACCAGAATTCCTCAAGCGTTTTTAATTTGTAAACAGTCTTAAGAATAAAGATATATAAATGATTTTTAATAGCTTTGATTTTGCAAAATGTCAAACCTTATATTGTGGTCCCATAAATTCCGCAATTTTGAGAATATTCTTCTTTGTGTCTTTCTTGAGCTCTTCATAAGTAATGAACAAAACGTTAGGATCATTCCTGTGTTCATACCAAGACAGCAGTGTATCAAAATAATCTCCAAAATCCGTTTTTCCTTCAATAAAGATTTCAAAGAAGTCGTCAAAACTTCCTTCAAAGCGATAACCGACTATATTTTCCGTATGGTGGTAGAGTGATACACAACAATCCTGCGGTGAGAAAAAAGAAAGTTTAAGTTGGGTTATTTCAATATGGCAAAGCGAACGAGGACTGTAAGCTTAAGCAGACTGATTGCTTTGCGGGGGGCTTTCTAAGAAAAAAGTTGGTTTGTTTTCACTTTATAAAAAATCTGATGTGTACACCACATGACTTCCTTGTACGTAATATTAAATTACACGCATTTTGCATTTCATTTAAATTTATTGGATTGAATTAGATCTACTTCGTCGATAGCACATAAACGGCAATAGAGTAAATACACTCTTTAAAACTGACTACATTTGTTTACAATAGCGACACTCTGGAGCTAGGTTTACTTAACAGCGTTACATCTCATTTATTTTATAACTCAGAATGTACAAAAGGTATGTATATCATCTGAAGAATTATCTAATCGTTGTTACATATTCTATTCAAATACTATAATGAATCTAAAGCGATGTATAAAAAAAATTAAATACCCCCCCCCCCCCGAAAAAAAAAGAAAAGAAACAATTTTTCATAGGCCATTCAGTATTTCTCATTCAATTAATTCAGTTCGCGACAAGGCAAATATACATAAAAACTCAAAATATCTATATTAAAAATTACGAAGTAAATCTCAAACACTTACTTCCTCGAATAAATTCCAGAATTGGTTAAGCATGATTTAATTCGCAATAATAAAAGAAGGCGCTATTTTTGTTGTGCGAAGATTAGTTTGTCTAGATTGGCAACAAATCCACTATTCTGCTAAGTTTCAAATGTAGACAAATATGACTACTATGGTAAAATAATTAGGCTTAGCTGCACTTAAACAACTTTTAAATTGCTGATAATTCTATAAATATTGCATGCAAATTTACTAAAGAAATAAAAACCTTAACCGGAGGATAAGAACAACATAATTCAATCATTTTTAAAGCAAAAAATGCACAATTTACAAACATAAAAGAATAAATAATCTGAGCTCTCTGAGCGGAGTAACAGAATGGATAAACATATATTTATATACTTTTGATGTAACCGATTGCAACCAAAATAAAAGCTGCGCATCCACATAGTATAGCAGTCCTACGTACAGATGTCACTCAAAAACATTGTTAAATTGCATTTGATAGCTGTCAAAATGGATATTTTCATTGAAATATGATACTCGAAATTTTTCATGATTACAATTTTTCCTTTTCACGTCGCACAAGGAAGTAAAAAGGGAAACCACGGAAGCTAACCATTCAGCTAACAACGGGTGAAATTCCCAGTATTCAGCAGTCTGAATAACTCGATTACTAGTGAGGCTTCAGGAAAAGAAGAATTACTATTAGAGCATTTGTTAAATTATTTCTGAGTAGTGAAAATAATTACAAGAGAAAACCACTTAGAATGTGTTGTGGTTAATGAATTGAATTATATAGTAATATTTTCTGAACAGCAACGTCAATTAATGTGCACTTACACAGCTTTTCTGATATTCAAGAGATAGGCTTACCTAATAAATTTTTACCCCGTTTCAAAATTTTTGTCGAACTTTAAAAATTCTTTATAACTTTCGAATATGAAGACCTGTTTTTCTGAAAGTTAGAAAGAGCGCGTAAAACTGATTTTCTCTTTCCTGTCAAACTTTGAATAGAGAGCGTTTTCTTACGGCACCAATTTCTGTACGTATACAGCACCGGTTTCTTTCAGCGATTTTTTTATCGCAAATCGTAATGTCAGGTTTATACTTTTTCAAATAAAATAAGAACTAAGAACTAATTCAGCAATTAATCCTGAAATAGTAATTAATAATTAATGCTATTTATGCAATTTTGAAATTTATTTTTAAAATTTTTATAAAAATATTTCTACAATTACATATTTTGAGGAAATTTTCTTTCATAAATAACTATTCTTATCTGTATTTATTTCATATTGTCCAACAACTATTTTTCAATTGTACTTTAATTTTGTGAAACTACTGGTAGCTTTTTTGATCAAGAGTTTTTCTTAGAATTTGCACTGCTTTTCTAGATTCTATTGATACTGGCATATCACCACTTTTTTCTCTATCACTTTGGCTGTCAGTTTCTGCAGTTCTTTTAATATTTTCTTAGTCAGTTTTTAACCTACAGCTTTGTCTTAATATTTTTTAAAGTTTAAACATTTTAAAAATGAATCTTCATGATTTCCCTTAGTGATGTCTGAAGCATTAGTTGTAGTTTGCAATTATTCGGAGGCTTCTTCTGCATAAAAGCCACATTTTCAGAAACATTTTATAACGGATTTCAAGAGATTATCCCCTGCACTGACTATAGTATACACTGCAGGCCACCCAAATTGCAACACCAAGAAAGACAACAGATATCACAAGAAAATTTATTTAGTAGGTAGCATGTTGACCAAGTACCAAATAATTAAATTTATAGACTTCTGTGAAGTGTGGTTCCTTCCAGAATCAGTAGCCAGAGTAGCCGCCTTGTTGGAGATCACCGCTGCCACACGCCTCAGCACTGATTCTAAGAGACTTTGGATGTGTTCTTGCGGTACAGCAGACCAAGCAGCTTCCACATGTTGCCAAAGTTGATTTGGTGTGGCAGCTTGGGATGTAATCTGGGTCAATCGTTCAGCAACCATGGACCACAAGTTTTCTATCGGCGAAAGATCCGGAGAGCGACCCAGCCAGAGAAGCAATTCAATGTGGCGATTGACGAAGAACCCTTGGACAATGCGTGCCATGTGTGGTCGCGCATTATCCTGGTGAAATATGTCTGTGGGCAAGCCCTGAAGGTAAGGAAGGACAACTGGCTCCAGTACCTCGGAGATGTAGCGCTGGCTGTTTAAAGTACCGGCAATGCGTACTAGAGGAGTGCGAGAGGAATATCCAATACCGCCCAATACTATAATGCCCGGTGCAGGACCAGTGTGGAGGTGCATAACGCAGCTGTTTAGCATCCACTCTCCACGGTGTCTCCAGCCTCGACTCCGACCACCGTGGTGTTGCAGACAGAAGCGTGACTCGTCAGAAAAGACAATTTCATTCCATTCTGCCGTCCACATCCTTCTTTCATCGCACCATTGACGGCGGAGACGTCCGTACGCGCAGGCACTGGATGATGCGTTATAGACTGAATGTGGTGTGCTATGGTTCGTGATGTCACTGAGCGATCTGTCACTGCTATGCGCACAATGTTCCTGTCATCACGTGAAGTGGTGCACTGAGGTGGATGCGATCGAACACGTCGGTCCGTCGTACCCTCCTGCATTCAACGGTCGCATATCCGCATTACAGTTGTTTGGTTTCGTCCAAGACGACTACCGATTTCCCTGAAAGATAATCCACACTCTCGGTAAGCCACTATCCTTCCTCTGTCGAACTCAGATTCTTGATCAAACGATGATCGCTGTTTACTACGAGGCATAATTAATCGTTTTTTTGAAAAAAAAAACACAAGAAAAACACAATTGCCGAACTTGAAATTGTCGAAAACTCTAAGCTGTAAATACCGCTTTGAAGTGGCGCCACAGGCGCGCGTGATGTGCGTCTGCGCTGAAATTCTGATGATTTGCATATCTCACCTCCGCTAATGCATGTTGTAAATTTCATGTTATTTGGATGCTTCCTTCAGGGTGTTGCATTTACGGTGGCCAGCAGTGTTCATGAAGAGATGCCGACTTACTCATCTTCTTCTGGCATTTTCTCAAAATTCAGCTCACGTTCATTAATTTTTTATCATCTTATCTGTAGTGACGTTTGAGGAGTTTTATAATACCTTGGTCTAAAAGCTGAATTTTAGAAGTTTTTTTGCAAGAAGAGAGACATTTGTGTTTTTCAAAAAGAGATCAGAGGTGTGTGTGTGCTGCACAATTACCTAATAAGTAAAGCTATCTTTTCATTTTTCAGTTCGGTCTCCCATTTCAGAGGGAAATCAGTAAAATAGTAGCTGTCATTTTTGCGTTTTTGTTGCCATGGTAAGTTAGAAATAACTTCTTTCAAACAACGAGGTTTGCTGCTTTTATCGATGAGTCCTGTTTTTTTAATTAGTAGAATCACACTGCACGTTAACAACACAGTAATTCATATTTTCAGTTTCTTAAATCAGCTGTATGAAAATTGATAGCATTTCCATGAATATAAATAAATAGCAGTATAAAACATCTCTTTACTAAGATGACCACATTCGCAGATACCACAGTCATCTTGAAACGTATATGGTCGTCTTAAAGGGGGTTCGCGATCTATTATTTATATACAGTGGGACAATTGTTGAACTATATGGAAAAAGTCACTTCGTTAACTTTTGAACCATTGGTGAGATTCAGTTAAAACTTGGCGGTTGAATGCAGGGGCATTTTGGGAATTTGTTTGAGCATGTGTATTGTTGTTGTTGTTCTGTTTTAGTTAGAAATGTCGAAATAAAGCGTTTCTGAGCGTATGTTCATTGTTAAGACCTACTATTCGAGCAATAAAGTCTGCAACCGATTACAAGCTGAAGACAACCAGTCCAAATGTTATAGGAATCAAAAATCTGTTCAAAAAGTTCGAAAGTACTTGCAGTCTTTGTATTGACAGCGTTAGCAATGTTGGTCGCGAGCAAGGTGAGACCCCCCCAAAAAAAATATCGAGAAAACGGGAACTGTATTTCAAAATAAGATAACGACATCGATCAGATAAGCTTCACAGCAGGTCGAAATCAGTCGGGAAAATTTGCGACAAATTGTTGTTCAAGACCTGCATCTCCTTTCGTACAAAATTCAAACTCATTAGCCACTGAGCGTCATTACGGTTAAAAAAGAGATTGGTTTCTCCAACACTATTGTCAATATGATTCACAAACAAGAATTTGATGCGAATATGGTTTGATTTAGCAAAACCCACTTTCATTTGGATCGTACGGCAATAAGTAGAATTACTGCATTTATGGGAACTGAAATTCACCATTTCGCGATCGAGAAGTCTCTCCATCTCAAACGGGTAAATGTTTAGTGTGAAAAGTCAAGTCGCGGAGTAATCTGTGCAATATTCATTGCTCAGGTACGATGACTGCTGAATGTTATGTAAAAATTTTAGAAGATGCTGCTATCCCTTTCGCAGCATGGTGCAGGATCCCATCGGATCAGTAGAGTGTTTGAAGTCCTTGAAAAGCACTTTGGAGAGTGCATTCTGGCTTTGGGTTGCCCAAAGGCCACTGGAATGGAAATCGCTTGGCTGACATATTCTCCTGACTCAACCCTTCTGACTCGCTTGCGTGGGGCAATATTAGAGACAAAGTTTATGCAAATAACCTCAAAACAATCGCTAAGCTCAAAACAGCCACTTAGGATGTCATAGAAAGCATCGACATCTCGACACGTCCGTGAGTTTTGCAAGATCGTCTTCACCACGTCATAGCCATTGATTGCAAGCATATCGAACATGTCCTACATTAAATCCGAGTATCTGTAGTTACTTTTCAAATTAGAATAAAAATTTTTAACTCAGTAGTTTTTGAAAACTTGTTTCTTTATTTCATATAGGTCAATAATTGTTACCCAAGAATAAAATGTTTAAAAAAATAAAAGTAAATTAAAAAAAAATTTAAGAAATACTTGTACTGTTTTAAAATCTCGCTATGTTATACTGCTTTGTAACATAATTTTATAATAAAAAATTGTTCCAAATGGGCGGACGCTTGCACTCAATGCATTCGTCGGGAATGAGCCATAATCACTGGTTATTTAGCTGTTTCATCACCGAAAATATTAACCAGGGTGCATCACAGGGAACAACCGAATTGTGCCCTTGAGAAAGAAACTCTGCCTGAAGAATACCCTGAGGGATGAACGCGAGGATTTCTCTCTCTCTCTCTCCTCTTTCTTGACCACAAACCTCTTGAAAGGGCTTTCAGCTCACCAACATTTTAAGTGCTTTTATGACATAGAGACTTTATAAATTGCAACCATCAAAAACATTTCCGATAATCCAATGCATGCCTAAAGATACATCAGCCAGCATTGCTGACCACTATATCAGAGCAACATAATTTGAAAAGATAAAGGTACTCTGTCACATCAGGCTCAAGAGCTCTCAAAACTGGGAATTTTTAGGTGGCTGCCCACTGTCGTCATAGACAATTTTAAAACATTTCGGAAGTAGCAGATAGCACGATTATTTGCGATGTTCAGTATCATTAAACATTATATTACTTTGTTCTCAGAAATAATGTTCACTTTCAGCTGTGATCAATCACCATGAGCGATTTCGTTACATTATTATTCATAAGAGAAGTTTCTGTTGCCTTATTTTAAGTACCACAGTACAAAAACATTTTGTTCAACTCTTATTTTACAAAGCATAATGTATTTCATATATCATTCTGGCATCTGGAAAAATGCCTGATTTAAGGGGTTCTACCATTCAATTTTCTAAAATCGTTGATTTAACTTTCAAGGTAAAAGAGTACATTTCTTAAAAACTGAATAATTTAAAAGGAAAATACGTACATCTAAATAATCTATAATTGTGTTATATTTTTAATATTTCTAACTGTTGTTATAGCCGTTTAATGTATGCGCTTTGTAATGTACCTAACTGATACATTTATAAGTATTTACACTATTCGTACAACTAATAAAAGGTGTTTCTAACGACTGAATACGAATGTTTTGAAAATTTCATACATATTTTTCATCAGGCAGAGCAATAATAATGCGCATATACAGGCCTTGCTTCTTATACCGCAAGTAGGATGTTTCAAGAACGAGAAGTGCAAATTCAGGGTTTAAATACTGCGCAAATTTTAAATTAGTCTTATTTTGTTCTTTATTTTTATGCCTTCGAATTGTGAGAAAACTTGACTTTCCATTTTTATTAACTAACAAAATAGTAGAAATGCTGATCTTGCTACATGTAGTTGTTCTGTCACATGTAGTTGTTCAAAATATAGAACATTTTACAAGATTTTTAGCACATCAGTATATATTAATGTTTTGAATGTAATTCAAAATTTTCTATTAAAGCTGAAATAAGTACATACTAAAACTCTAGTTTTGTTAATGAGGCTTCTATTGAGCACTGAAGTTTTGAAACAGAAACACTTACTTTAGGATTTCGTGCCACAAAAATGTATTTGGCTTCATCAGACCATGGTGTCAAATGAAAAGGTATATGCACCTTAAGGGCTCCTGGTCTTGGCATAGCGGCAGCAGCTTCTACCCCTGCCATTTCCAGAAAAGGTGTGTGGCTGAAGAATTCCAGAACAGACTTAAAAGGTCGACCATTCCTATATATACAGGCTACTATATTCTGAACCCATGTTGTTCCACATTTCGGATATGTTGCGATGATCAGATCATCTGGTCAAGGTTTATATGCTAAAGCTGATCTAAATGCCTCCGCGGAAAACGTTCCGGGAATGCGAAATCCATCCACATCCTGGTAAAATGGAACTTTTCGATTCGACTGAAGATTTTTATCCTTTCCGTCAGCAGCCATGTGTCTAGAAACATAATCCAAAGTAAAATTTAAGTATTTTTCCAGAAAAAATAAACTAAGAATGTCTCTGAAATGCTGAAAATAGATTTTTACCAGATACTGTATCCGACGAGATCTACGGGCTTTTAGAAATAATGAGAAGGCTTTTAACAATGTTATTTGAATAATAAGAAAACTAAATACGCCACATGATTACTAATTGGAAGAATAAATTAAAGTTCTTTCTATTTATCAATTTTACACATATTTAAAATAGACTCAAGTGTAGTATATCTTCCTCAGACAGGGATGATAGTTCTAGATTTCCGCCCCCTAGTTATCACGCGGTTAATTAGAAGACAGGTACGATCTTTTATATAGCCGCAAAACAAAAGTCTCATAGACTTATGGGATGTTTTACTTATTGGGTGTTACCTGAGGACTTATGGGATTTTACATGATGTTACATTGTAGAGACATTAGGTTTTTTTGGAAGCAGGAACGATGAAAAATAGACAACGCCTTCGCCGGGAATCGAACCACGGACCTCTGAAATACCGGCTCAGTGTGCTGACCATTACACCACGAAGGCACGCTAAGAATGTGGGAGATATACCTTATATACTCCCCTTTTTAAAGGGCGACTAGGGTTTTAGGGGACCTAGTCGCCAAATCCTGGGTGTGGAGAGTCATCATCCACAACCCTTTTAGTTCGGGCGCCAGTGTAGAGACATTAGGTTTTTTTGGAAGCAGAACGATGAAAAATAGACAACGCCTTCGCCGGGAATCGAACCACGGACCTCTGAAATACCGGCTCAGTGTGCTGACCATTACACCACGAAGGCACGCTAAGAATGTGGGAGATATACCTTATAACATTACTTATGAGATGTTACATTACTGATGATGTTACATGTTACTTATGGGATGTTAGTCCTCGTGTTTTTTTTTCACAGTAGCATTGCCAAAAATAAGAAACCTAAATCTGATTCAATAATGAAAACCAAATTAATAGTAGATGTTTTATCCAAAGTACTACCAATGTATCAAAGACTAGCCAGTAATGAGCTTTTAACAAGACGCATATCTGGAAAAATACAAAACACTAACGAGGGTTTACGCAGTGCCATTTGGAAGAATTGCCCCAAGGAAACATTTGTATCGAAAAACAGAGTCGAACTAGCTGTTATTACAGCAATTAGTGACTTCAGTTTTGGGTGTTTAAATAATTTAGGTATGAAACTGGAAGATAAAAATTCATGTTCAGTATCTGTTGGACAGAGGCAAGATAATATCGTATGGAAAAAATCGAAAAGAGGTGTTCGACTGGATACAAGAAAAGAAGAACTATAAAAAAACTGTGTAAAGTAGCTAAACATAATGAAAAGTTAAATAAGGAAGAGGAAACATATGGTGAAGGAAGTTTTAAAGTGATTCTTAGTTTAAAAAAAGTATTTAGTTGAATTTACTGAAAGTATTCAAGAAAATGTTTAAAATAATATTAAATATTTTTTATCGTTCTACAATTTTAATAGTAGAAAAAATATTTATGCATAAGTAAAACAATGTTAAAATATTTTATATTAAATAAAATCATGTATTAGGACATACTGAGAAGCAAATATTAAAGATAAGCGTAAAAATACTATTAAAATGTATTTTTCTCATAGTGAAATTTTCGTGATTGTTACATTTTTCAAAATGCTCCATGCGCTTTAGTTTACGTTCAAAATGACTGTAATTTGTAATTTAGATTTCCGTTTATACAACAAACATATAACAAAACTTATTATGCATTTTTGAATACAAATTCATTAAGGGGATAAAAGTCCCATTACAGTGCATTAAAGTGGAAAATTTTGTCCAAAATTTAGGTATATGTGAAAGAAATATTAATTAAAAACTAAGATTTTATGCAATTGACTAATTGATACCAAATTGTATTTGTAATGCATTTGCAATAAAAATAAAGTAAAAATAACAAGAAGCAGAAAAAAATTGAGTCGCATGGAGCATTTTGAAAAAAAATTTAAAATTAAAAAGAAATTAAAGAAAAATTAAATCGCAGTGAACCAGAATTCTTTTCGAAGATATTCGATATAATTATAGTAAAATATACATGCATGCAAATTTCCTATCTTTATGACAATAACTAAAAGAAAAGTATTTGAACGTCCACTGTCCCCTTAAGGCAATCAGCAACTTTTACGAATTAAGCTAATAAATTATTCGTCATACCATGAGAAGATTCTCGTAATTATTTCTTCAATAATCATAAACAAGTTATGCCAATTTTGTCAACTTTGTCTATCTGGATGTTTGAAGTGTATTCTTAAAGTACCACACTAAGCAATCACATTCAGAATAATAAAAAAAAGTTGAAACTTTAAAGCATTTTGGCAAAGTACATATTGAACTGTGGGGTTTTACTTATTTAATTCGCCTAGCGGTACTTTCTTCAGTGATATCCGTTTGTTTTCTGTTGTTGCTGGGGGATTCCTGCTACGCGACGGCGAAATCGATGTTTATGTCGCGCACCCAGGGATCTGCAATAGATCTTTTAACACCAGAAAATACGTACGACTATAATAGGTTTCACCTGGTCCAAGTTAGCAATTGTTTGCTGTCCATTTTACGCCTTTAAGTAAACGGTAGAAAATTTAATTTTCTCGATGATGAAAGGCCCCTCAAACCTGGGATCAAATTTAGCTACCCTATTTTCGGGTGCAGATGATACGAATGTTTTAATTTTAACACTTTCTGGCCTACCGTATATTCTACCTCGCGTCTCTTTCTATCGTAATAGATTTTCTGCTTCGACTTTGCCGCATCAGAATTTTTGACGGCCTCATTAATACCGTCTTTTTCTGAAAATAAGGCATCCTCCGAAAATAAGCCCTATCGTGATTTTCGGAAACTTTTTGTAAAATAAGACATCCTCCGAAAATAAACCCTATCGTGATTTTCGGAACTTTTTGTAAAATAAGACATCCCCCGAAAATAATCCTTAGTTAAAATAATGTGACAAAAGAATTCTTTAAAAAATGCTGTTGATTTATTAAGTAATAATATGCTTAGCTTTCCTAATACTCGTATTTCAGAGAAATGTTTGAAACAAAATATTCCATGAAATTAATTGTTTACCTCTACAGTCCGTTTCAAATTAATTCTTGGAATTTATCTTAAAAATACAACATAAGGCATCAGTCTACATTGAGCGACAGTGCAGGTATACAGCGTTCATTCATTTCAGTCTTGTAAGTCTGATTATTTCCTCATACGTAATTTTATTTAAAAATAAAGTGAATAATTTTTAACCCCAGTTAAAACGAGTACAAAACGAAAAAGCTATTCTGTCCAGTACAAAAAGGGAATCGTGGAAGACTCCAGGGGTGTAAATTTTGTAGCATTCTGTAAAGAGAAGACGCTGGATTTCCGTATGGTTCGTAAATGGCGCGCAGACTACGATTACCTGTGTCAACTGGTTGACCAAGGAAATGAGAAAAAATGCAGAGTTGGATCAGGTCGGCAGCCGTTATTTTCTGAGTTGGAAGATTGCATGTGGGAATGAATTGCAGGCAGGAGAGCAATGGCTTTGGTTGTGCGCAGGGCTGATATTAAAAAATTTGCCCTTGAAACAGCAATTGAATTTGATATATCCACAGAAGAATTTAAAGCATCGTCACACTGGTTGGACAACTTCCTTAAACGATATGAACTGTCTCTAAGGAGATCAACAACATTGTTTAAGCTGGAAGACAATGAAGTTGTTAAGCGTGTGCGTTTAAGCTTTTTGTTGATGGCATCGATTTTTCGAAATACCAACTCTCCAACATGATTGCTATAGATGAGACCGCGGTATTCCTAGGCCAAGGAGCTCAAGCGACAATTCACCACAAGGCTTCTTCGTCAATTTACGTTCCTTCTACCGGTTACGATAGTGCACGTGTTACCTGTATTTTGGCGATTCGTCTAGATGGCAAGAAAGTATCGCCATTTTTAATCACTAAAGGTAAAAAATACCAGATTCAACGTGTTTCAGGAATTTATATTATTGAAAGTGAAAAAGCCTGGTGCACCCAAGCAGTTATAAGAAAGTGGGTTGATTTTATGCTGCCACCACTGTTGAGGGGTCAGAATAGAGGTTTACTAGTTTGGGATTCAGCCAGTACTCACCGCGCTAAAGACATGAAAAACTTTCTTGCTGAGAGGAAGATTGATCAAATAATGATTCCGGCAGGAATGACTGGTTACCTCCAGACACTTGACATTGCAATAAACAAGCCATTCAAGGATCATTTGCGGATGGAAATCAATGAATATATTGAAAACAGAATGGTGAGAAATCATCGAGGTAATTTTGTAAAACCAGGCTTACAAGAAGTTGTGAATTGGGTAAAAAATTCATGGGACAAAATAACTGATAGTGATGTTTCCAATGCACTACGAACAGGCTACTTAGACAAGAAGTATTCATTTAACGATAGCTATATCGCAAGACATGAGAGATTCGGACCAATGATTCAATAGGAAATGGATTTGGAAGAAAATCAGAATATAATTCAGAATTTTATTTATGACGATGTTCCAGAAGAAGATGACATGACTGTAATTGAATAAATTTAAATTTCTGTATTCTGTGTAAAATAAATATTAAATAAAAATATATAAATATATACTTTTATTTTTGCCCTCCGCCCAAAAATAAGCCCTAGCGCGTATTTTGGACCAAAAAAGGAAGTAAGACTGTGTCTTATTTTCGGAAAAAGACGGTAGTTTTCTGGATATCATTCAATTTAAACTCTTTCTATCTTTGTCGAACGAAAAATAGCTTATTCAGTGGCGTTAAAATTTTTCTTCCTAGCAATAATTCTGCTGGGGTTTTTTGTGTAGTATCATGTTTTGCTGTTCTTAAGGCAAAGCCTATGTCATTGACACAGCTGTCCCAACGGTCATGATAATTCTTAACATATCCCCGAATAACTTTAACTACATTCTTATTTACGTGTTTCGCAATATTTGATTGCGGTCTATAAGGTACCATTTTTAGATGACGTATGCCAAGGCCTATACACAGATTTTCAAATAAATTACTTAACGAATTGCCTACCATTATCTGATATTACTTTTACTGGGGCCCAGTACTTTAAAATATATTTATTTAGAAACGAATCTGCTACTATTTTTTCTGAAGCCCGTTTAAGGGGAATTATTTCCACCCCATTTTGAGAAACGATGCACAATGGTTAACAAGTATCTTTTTTTATTATTCTTTGTTCTAGGGTAAAGACCAAGCAAATCAATGCCAACCATTTCATTTGCGAAAGTGGTTTTTATGCTATTTAAATACCCGGCCGGGTTGTAATTAACGTCGTTAGTTAATTGACACAAGTGACATGACCTGACATACGCCGTCACAACTTTATAACTGCGGAAAATACACTCTTTGTAGACATTTTGATCTATAGTCCTACGAAAAAACAGTATAAGGCTCTCTCAGACTCCCTTCATGCTCGAAGCGATGCTTTGTACCGTAAGATGGAATCGGATGATAGAAAAGCATTCCGATTTTAGGGGATACTTCCAGGATCCCGGATGTTCTTATAGAACTAAATAGCAGTTCGATAGAAGAGAGCTTAGGAGTAATGGAGACTGCAGATAGTTGAGCGGTTCTACTGGAGTAAAGCAAAGACTGAAGTGCAAAATTGGTGCCAATCTTTCAACGCCTCTGTGGGCTGGAAATGAACGTTGAAACTCAACCGATGGAAGCTGCAACGTTACAGTGTAGAAAGGCCTTTTGAATTCTGAGACCTGTGTCCCAAACTACTGATGGCAACAAATACATCCTCGTTGTCACTGATTACTTCAGAAAGTGGTCTGAAGCTTATCCTATACGTAATCAGGTAGTTGTTATGGTAGCGGATGTAATGATACAGCAATGGAATATTAGGTTTGGACCGTCTGTTCAGTTACTTTCCAATCAAAGGAGAAAATTTGTCCCGACTGTAATGAGAGAATACTGCAAACTACTCAGGATAGACAAAGTCAAATGACACATTTACATCCACAATCGGACGCTATGGTAAAGAGGTTTAATCGAACTATCCTTAGGCATTCTCGCTGACATAAGCTCGGTTTCCATAAACTAACATGACTAGATCCAGAAGTTACGTCTGTTCTTACTGACCTATTTCAATATTGTCTACGAGACTGCGGCTATTTCCCATCCAGGTGCCCTTCGGTCGGGACCTTCTTCTGCCTTGTGATTTCTTGTTTGGTAGCCCTCCGGATGCGCCTTTATCACCTGAGGAGCACAATCAGGATCTCCAGGTACGAGCTGAAGTGATGCAGAATTTACACGGGAGCGAGCTAACTTCTGCAGCGGAGAAGATGAAGACCCGATACGACACGAGACGACCGCAGTTAGTAGGCATCAACTTTTTCGCCTGCTTGCTCTACATTAAAAAGTAGCTCTCTTCGCTAAGCTTATTTTTATTATCTAAAATGTAAACTATGTATATAGAAATTGTAGGGCGAGTGTAGCATCCCCCGCCTGGTACCGCTTTAAGCAAAATGTGTATTTCTAAAGACGTTTTCCTGCTCAAAATAAAAATGATGTTTTAACGATCAGACCAGCTGTGATTTTCCCTCCCAGCTAATAATTGTCTTCCACAACCTTCAGGTTTCCAACTTTACTCCACTGAAACTTTTCTTTTCAATATTAGTTCAATTTTCGAAAATTAACTACACTATTAGACAAAGAAAACGACGCACCAAGAAGGAGTTACCTGATTGTGACGAAAATCAGTGGAAGTGATGTGCATGTACAGAAAAACAAATGATTACAGTTTGAGAAAAATTGGATGATTTATTGAAGTGATAGAGCTTCACAAAGTGAAAAAGTCAGTAACAGGTTTGTCCACCTCTGGCCCTTATACAAGCAGTTATTCGGCTGGGCATCGATCGATAGAGGTTGTGGATGTCCTCCTAAGGGATATCGTGCCAAATTCTGTCCAAATGGCGGGTTAGATTGTCAACATCCCGAGCTGGTTGGAGAGCCCTGCCTATAATGCTCCAAATAATGCAATAGGAGAGAGATCCGGCAACCTTGATGGCCAAGGTAATGTTCGTCAAGCATTAAGGCAAGCAGTAGAAACATGTGCAGTGTTGTTGTGGGCATTATCTTGCTGAAATGTAAGCTCATGGTGGGGTGACATGAAGGGCAACACAACGGGCCTTAGAACTTCGCCGACGTACCGCTGTGCTGTAAGGTTGCGACGGATGACAACCAAAGGGGTCCTACTATGAAATGAAATGCCACTCCAAACTATCACTCCTGGTTGTCGGCCTGTCTGCCGGAAGACAGTCAGGTTGGTATCACACCGCTGTTCGGGGCGTCTCCAGACTTGCCTTCGCTGGTCATCGGGGCTCAGTTGAAAGTGGGACTCATCACTGAAGACTATTCTACTCCAGTCAGTGACATCCCAGTGCGAATGACCCCGACATCACTGCAAACGGGCTTGACATTGTACAGAGGTCAATGGTAGTCGGCGCAAGGGGCGCCGTAGCCTCAGCTCGCTTTCTGTGAGCTGTTTATGAATGGTCCTTGCGGTCACTGAAGCACTAATTGCACGCACAGTCGATGATAATGATGCATCTGGGGCTATGAGTGACGCTCTGACGATTGCTCGGTCTTCACGTTCTGTCGTTTCTCTAGCCTACCGCTTCCTTTTTGACGCTGTGTGCGGCCATGTTTCACCCATTCTTGCCAACATCGTCTAATAGTGGCATCGCTCCACCTCAAATGTCGAGCTATTCGTCGATAGGCCAACCAGCTTCTGAGTCCAACTACACGACCTCTCTCAAATTCTGACATCTGCGAATATTGTTCGCGCACCTGTATGCGAGGTTTAGTTACTATCTACCAGAGTGCACGGAATGAAATTCGTGAAGAATTTATGACCTGGAATCGTAATTTCTCCTCTTTAATATCCTGCAGATCAGATTGCGCAGATCAGATGCGCTGTAGCGACAACTGTTCATTCATTGGGAGGCAAAATGTAAAATTTTGCATTTTCCGTCGAAACCTGTATGCATATCAATTTGTGTCCAATTTGCTTTATATCTTCTCGGTGCGTCGTGATGGGTGTTTTTTTTTTTTTTTTTTTGTCTAGGAGTGTATTGTTATATGGAATGCGGCTTCCTGCCCAGGGCCATTAGAAAGGGACGTATGTTCACAGATATGACAAATATCCCATTTGGGACTAACGTCTCCCTTTTGTGTTGATAAATTTCATTGAACTTGGAAAACGAAAATTGGCACCACAAATGATAAGATTATACCCTTTTGATTCTTCTAAAAATCAAGTAGCGCACCAAAAAAGTAATTTCCTTTTTTTTACATTTTATGGAATTACAAATTTAAACAACAGAACGTTTCTCTCATTTTGAAAATTTTAGAAATTTAATTTTTAAAATGAAGTAGATGGACCATCAGCTTTTCAAATTATTTCATCTTCAAAATCTGTCAGGTTCTATAGGGAAAAAGAGCAATCCAGATTTTTCTTATGCTTTCTTAGACGATATCCGTATTAAAGACGTCTTAGGAATGCGAGGAGGGCATATCAGAAACATTAACATCAACCTATCAAAGTCAATAAATCACCCAGATCTTTTTCTTCAGTAAGAACGCTTTGTGATGTTTGAGTATGCAAGACTAATCGGATTTTAAGGTGAAGGCTCAAAACCAAGGCACAGCGCAAACCTTTATAAAGATAATATTTTACCGCGGTTTACACTTTTTTCGTTATATGAGGCCTTTTAGAAGCATTCTGATTTCCATTTCTTGCTGCTGTGTTGCAAATGTAAAAACATTTTAGAAAGTAAAACTTTCAATTCTTTCGGGGAGTAAAGATCGAAAATTACCTGATAATTAGTCTCATCACTATGAGATAAAGTCCCATTATAAGGTATTTCTCCCGCCTTCTTAGCATGCCTTCATGGTGTAGTGGTCTGCATGCTCGACGCGTAACCGAGAGGTCCGTGGTTCGATTCCCTGCGAAGGCGTTGCTCATTTTTCATGTATCCTGTTTCCAAAAATGTCTAATGTCTCTACACCATCACTATGAGAGTGGAGCTAAAAGCTGAGTGTGTAAAATAAATTTCTTCATTTTCAATACATAAATTCAGAATTTGTTATTATTTTCTCAACTAATTAGATATGTCTCATATCGTAGATATCTAATAATTATTTGATGCGAGCAGGCTATTAACTCACTCCAATATAGACTATTTTAACTAATGTTTAACACAGCCGCGAATGTTTGCATCCTTGATTCATAAAAAAGACTTTTGCTTAATTTGTGCGAAAATAAAATTTTAGTTAAAAATTCCTAGTTTTATAACAAATTTAGGAAAATTACAAATGATTTACCATTTCAGCTAGTAAAGCTGTCGCAATCATGACATTTCATCACACTTCGTAGCTCACATCAAAGTGTGCAATTCACTACACACTATTTTTCACAGGCTTGGACCTTTTCTTTAATTCATCCACTTGTGGTGGTACCTTTTGAGGTTTTCACTGTGAGTTTTCCTCAAGCCGAAGTGTACCTCAGGTGCTGGTAATAGCGTGATAAAATTCACGCTGACACCAGCCTAAAGAACGTCAAAGCGTCAATGTACCAGTAAAGCATTTGTTGTGTGTTTAACTAGGCAGTGAATTTCAATTTATAATTCTTAATGCTATGTTTTAACTCTAAAATGTTAACCAAACTCCGAAAAGAGAAGTTAAGTTACACTTATGTATTAAACATATATTATAATTATATGCAGTGTTTCTCTGTGTATATCATATCTATTCCATTCCCTTTAGTATAGTTTTCAGGCGAAATGTTGCTTTATTTATCACTAACTAACGGAAGTACCCGATGCCAGTTAAGTTAGATTGAAAATAATGTATCTAACAACAGAGACAACGATACCGCTGTAATCCTTCTCTAATAACGATTCAAAAAGTACGATTCATAGTCATTCATTTTCCAGTCTCATGCTATATGGAACACACATACAAAAATTCGATAGAAAAATAAACTAATTCTCTCTCATTATGTCAGCAACAATGGCACGCAGTTTTGAATGATTTTCGTCTTTCTAATCAAATGGTCGTAAAAGCTTAATTTCCAGTCAATATTTTACATATGTCGCAAATAGTTTATCCAACAGATGGCAGTATCTGCCAAGCTTCTTTGGTAATTGTCAATGCGCATACGCAACCTGAGTGTAGAAGAAAGTGTGTTAGAAGAAAATGAGCTTTCGTTAAGCATGTTGCTGCGCGTTTTTGCTGTGTAAATAAAAGTATATTTTTGTAACATAGATGTTCTTTACTATCTAATGCGAAGCACTAGGTTATTGCACGAATCTCGACTGATTCAAAAACCATTTTCAAACCGTGGATCACGACAATAAAAAGTGGCGCCCGAACAGGGACGCATTAGTTAGGTAAAGGACACTTTTGATGGTTTAACAGGAGAAATGGAAGCCTTGAAAGTAAGAAGAATACCACTGCGTGCAGCATTTACGAAAGCATACAATAGCTTACATGAACATTTGAATGAGTCAGAATTGAACAGTGCTGTTCTGTTATCGTCAGTGAAAATTCTGGAAGATAAAGAATTCGACTACAACAGTTGGATGAAGAAGTATTGGATCTCCTATGGAAATCGAAAGAAGTCTCGCAAGAAGAATATACTAAAGAACTTGAGTCCTATGAGACTTACAAAGAGAAATTAATAGCAGCCAGGATAAAAGTGAAGCAAGTCACTAGGAAAATAGGGAAAAATTTGCTGACTCATGCATCTGTACACGAAACCAGAACAGTTGATACAAGAGCTACGGCAACGAATTTGAAGCTTCCGAAAATGAATTTGATTGAATTTAGAGGTGATTCACGACAATGATTGAATTTCTGGAATACTTTTAGTAAGATACATGAAGATTCAGTTCTAGATGATCATTTGAAATTCGTATACGTGATACAGGCTACTGCTGCCAAATCGAAAGCGCGAGAAATAGTGCAGAGTTTCCCAAAAACTGAAGAAAATTATCCGAAAGTCATTGAACGTTTAAAGAACCGCTTTGGACGTGAAGATATTCTTATACAAGTGTACGTTCGCGATTTATTAAATCTTGTGTTGATAAATAATAGGGCAAGACCAAAAAAGACTTTACGCTATCATCGATGTACGACAGTTTGGAAACCAAACTGCGAGCTCTGGGATCTCTCGGCGTGACTGAGGATAAATACGCTAGTGTTATTTTTCCGTTAGTTGAATCTTTCTTGCCTCCGACATCTTACGCGTGTGGGAGAGGGAACGGGTAAGCTCGTCACAATAAGGTAAGAGCGATCTTGAATCTATTCTTATTGTTATTACTAAAACATAGCCTCATTATTAAAATAAAAACATTTCTTTCACTCATCCAATGTACAGAGCAATCCAGAAAACAAAAGACAAAACTTACTTACCTGGGTAGTGTGATGATGAATCGAAATCAATGCTGATGCATGCGAAATAAAAACTCGAAGAAGTTGATTCATCTTATTATATTATATCTACACTACAACATAATACAATTATACTAAAATATATACAATATAACAATTTCCGAGACATATTACTGTCCCCTAAAGTTTTAAATCATCTCAATCCGTTCACGTCACGAGGTGCAATCCGGGGAAAACCCTTTTTTTTCCATCTGCACCTCGCACATCAAATGAAGAGGAGATTTATTTTTAACGTTTGTAAGATATTAATCAGTTTCACAACACTTATCTTTTTAAAAAATGAAATGATTTCTGAAGAAAGAATTAAATTAGCGCGTAGTATGTGTATGGATTTATATTTATTTTAAATAACCAGTTAAATTTAATTTGAAGCTCTTTCCTATAAGCCTTCATTCCCCTAATTGTCAGTGCCAGAATATTTAAATTTGGTAGCGCGCGAAAAGAATGCAAATTCTACCAGTAGGAGAAAAAGTTTAAATATCGAGTTCTGGAAGGGAAAGTTAGAGAGTCTGGGAAAACTCTATGCGTATTGATAACGCAAGCTCCAGCTTAGCATTTATTGCTTGTTAGACGTGGCTTAACGGCTATTATCTTGCTGCCACTAACCTCATCTACGCGCTGTAGGATGCAGGATTGTCTGAGCCCTGTAGTTTAATTCTACTACTTGTTAATATCTTCAATTTTTGAGTTTGATTCTACTGTTTCATTTTCCGCCCAAGCAGAGGTGTAGTATGTTAGCGTCGAGTTGATGCATTGTAAATAAGTTAAAGAGTGTAATAAAGGGTAGATTTAAACCTTCTTCTGGGAAGTCACTATTCTCCAGATTCTACACAAAAGATAGACAGTAGAACTCTACATCTGGCGCCCGAAAATTCTACTCGGATCCAATGACAAATAACCAGGAAAGATAATCATCCATACAAGAGGAAGAAGTCGTAGACCCGATGTTGACAAGCCCATTGGATGCATTTGGCTTTTTAATACAGATTATGAGAGCAGCAATTAAAGCAGCAGTGGTAAAAACTCCTTCACTTCATTCCCGAAAACGCTTGAGACACACTTCAGTTGTATCCGGTACCGGAAAGGCAAAAAGAAGGTATAGCCTCCAGTGCCCTCCGAGGACAGGTGGAGTCTTGGTGGGAAGCGATTGGAAAATTCTTACTTGGGGAAGTCGGAAGCTCATCCACAATTTTGAAAATTTCAAAGCGGCACTCCTAAAGGCCTCCCTATCGTGAAAGATCTTGCGAAACTTGAAGCCAAACTGTACAGCTTTTACCAACGGAAAGTTGAGCACCTTACCGAGTTTATCCGAGTTTTTATAAAGTCAAATTAGTGAATATACTATATGGAAGGAAGCCCGATAGCGAAGGTATTGAGATTATATTATCAAGATTATTACCCGCAGAACAAGATTTCGTGGAGCTGAGAAACCCATAAACGCCGCAAGAGCTATTCGAATTAGCCGTAAAATTCCAGAATCGGCGGATAGCCGAAAATTCGAGGTTTCCTACCTAGGGACACTATCAGCAGTTTTCCCGACAGCCGGCTCCGGAAAGAAACAAATACAGCGCAGGAAAACGTTTTTTAACCACGCCGTCAAAGAGCAAGAATGAAAATGATAAAGCCCAAAACCGCCAGAACACGCAGAAAACATCAGAAGGAAAGAAGACTTTAAACGAATAGAGAGGCCTGAGAGAGTGAGGATCCAGACTCTCTGTGCATCGCAAAATCCCTCTAAGTTGTATGTAAATAATGTGGTAGTCAAGAATTCCCAACTACTGGTAATCTAGGTTCTTGTGAACGACGTACCCGTAGAGTACGTCGTTTCCAAGGAAGGTTTTTAAGCCAAAAGTTTTACTATAGAAATTTCGGAAGAATAAGATTGTTTAAAAATTGTAGCACAGAAATCGCTGCTGCACAATGGAAAGTTTGTGAATGTGTCGGGAAGTTATCGCTTAACGTTCAGGTAAAAAACGAAGTTTTGAAATTTCCATTTTTTGTTGTTAAAAATTTGCAAAATAATGTAATTCTTGCTACAGAGTTTTTTAGGGCGGCGAACGCCACAATTAACTTTGCGGAAAACTCCATTATCTTGGACATGGTGCCAAAGGTGGTGGAAGAGGAAAATTTACCTGAAAATTAATCTCTAGCATCTAAAGGAAGGTGAAAGATCCAAGCTGGAAAAACTCGTAAGTAAATTTAATACGTTATTTTCCGAGAAACCAGGAAATACATAAATTGTTACCCATGCGATAGAACTAAAATCAAGCGAACCTTGTAAAGCAAAACCTTATCGTTCTGATAAGGAAAAAGAAGGTATAATTGAACACCACATAAAACAAATGTTAAGGGATAAAATAATTATTTCCATCAAGAGTGAATATGCTAGCCCAGTTGTGCTATGCAGAAAGAGAAATAACTTGCCCACTTCGGATCCAAAAGCTTATCGTTTTGCGATCGATTACCGAAAACTTAATAGAATGACTAAATTCCCTATCTACCCTTTACAGGTAATAGAAGAAATAATACCGAAAATCAGGTCTACAAAATTTATGACTACTCTTGATCTTACTTCAGGCTACTTTCAAATAAGTAGAACCAGAAACCAGAAGATGTGAATAAAACAACGTTTATTACAAAATCGGGCACTTATGCATTTTTATTCACGCCGTTTGGGCTTTGCGGGGCCCAGTCAACTTTTCAACGCGCTATGGACATCATTCTGCGTCCCGTCCTAGGAAAATCCACTTTAATTTATCTCGATAACATCATCATAACTAGTGAAATTATTGAACAACACGTGGAAGATTACCACGAAGGTTTTTCATTACTAAAAAGAAGCAGGTTTAATAATTAATGCCGCAAAATGTAAATTTGCAATTAAAGAATTGCGATATTTAAGGTACAAAATCTTAGGTAAGGGTTATCCTCCGCCAAATAGGACGAAGAAACTTTCATCTTTTACTGGCATGTGCTCATATTGTCGTTCGTTTATCCAAAATTTTGTCGATATTGTTGAAACTCTGTTAGTTTTAAAACGACAGAAATATAAGTTTGCATGGACAGCGGAGGGAAACACCGCTTTTGAACAGCTCAAGTGTTAAAATTCCCGGAAGGGGACGAGAACTTGGAGATCGCGGCTAATGCTTCAGATTACGCGGTGGGTGCAGTTTTAACTCAAAAAGGGCAGCCCTTGGCACTTTTTAGCAAAACCTTAGGTCAGACTCAAAGGAATTACACAGTGACAGAAAATGAAACGTTAGCAGTGTTAATGGCAGTTCAGAAGTTTAGGGTCTACTTTGGGAAAGCCCCAGTTACAATCTACTCTGATCATGCAGCCGTAGGCAGATTATATTCTGGAAAGAATTTAACTCCTAGATTAATAAGATGGGCCTTAAAGGTACAAAAATACAACTTAATAATTAAGCACACTCCCGGCAAGGAAAATACAGTGGCCGACGCCTTTTCAAGAATTAAACTGGATGAAAATGGGGATCAAATAAAATGCGCTATAATGTGCTAGAATGTAAAGTTTTAGATTCCCGTGAAACAATTATAGCTGAATTGCCGAGGGATCCAGCTTTCGGTGATATCTATGCTTATTTAAAGGATCCAGATAATTTTGAACATATAAATCTTGCTGCAATTAGAAATAGGGCCCGAAATTACGAGATCATAGATAGTCTGTTGTTCTATACTAAATCAACACATGAAAACCACGAACTGAAATCAGCCATCTCCCCCCACACTACGTTTGAGTATTTTGCAGGAACTTCATGATAACCCCACAACGAGTCATTTAGATGTAAGGAAAACGGTGCGTAGATTACGCGAGGCGGTGTATTTTCCGCAACTACAGAAGATAGTAACAGCGTATGTCAGGTCCTGTAGGTTATGTCAGTTAATTAACGACGTTAATTATAGCTGGGCCGGGTATCTAAATAGTATTCGTGCGACTTTTTCTAACGAGATTCTTGGAATACACCTTCTTGGCCCTTTTCCCCAAAGCGACTTGAATAAAAACCGATATGTTTTGGTGATTCCAGATCATTTTTCAAAGCGGATAGAAATAACTGATTTAAAACGAGCGTCAGCTAAAATAGTTGCAGATGCGTTCTTACATAAGTATATTTTAAAATGCGGTGTACCGTTAAAAGTAATAAGCGATAACGGTAGGCAATTCATTAGTCAAATTTTTGAGAACTTGTGTAAAGAGCTTGACATACGGCATATGAAAATGGTCCCGTACAGACCACAAGCAAACATCGCGGAAAGAGTTAATAAAAACATTGTTAAAATAATTAAAAGTTACGTTAAAAATTATCATAAACGCAGGGAGGGCTGCGTTGATGAACTAGCCTATGCTTTAAGAACTGCCAAGCGTGATACAAC
>KK119281.1:262356-290143 GCA_000611955.2 Stegodyphus mimosarum | reverse complement strand
TTTGACTCCTTTAGACAAACTTTTTTTTTCCAAGAACAAGAACCAGAATTTAAGCAGGCAAATATTCAAAAGCTGATCGATGAAGCTTTAAACAATTCAGATGTAGCAAGAGAGCGGCAAAAACGTTACTACAAAAAACGCCGTGAATCAGATTTTAAAATGGAAGATAAGGTGTTGAAAAGAAAATTCACTTTGTCTAGTGCACCAGAAAAAGTAGTATCAAAATTCGCCCATAAATTTGAAAGGCCGTATGTAATACAGCAAGCAGATCGTTGAGGCTGTGGTTTACTTAAAATCAGATTCGGGAGAAAGAATAAAGGCTAGTCCGAATCAATTGAAGAGATATTATTGAAGTAGAGATTTCGAAGTGTTAAATAGGTTCTTGCAGGCTTCCGAATCCGGGGTGGCTTTCCCAGGGGCAACTTTGACCCCACCACAACTTCCACCACTCGTAGAAGAAACAAAGAACTAACCATACTACAAGGTGTCCAATGAGCAGAAGAATTCCGGAAAAAGGAATCCCTCAACATGTGGTAGATATAGCGAAGAAAAAATTCAAGGGTGAAAGAAAGGATCGCCGTCCTTTGACAAGGTCTCGCGGTAGACAACCCCAGGATACATCAAGGAGGCGGCGTACAAAAGGAATAGTACAAAGAAGTCCACCGGTCGGTAAAATGAAGAAGGGACCTGCCGAAGTTGAAAGCACAGAGCAAAAAAGATCGAAACAGCCTAGAGTTTACAGGCAAGTTTCCTCGAAGACCGACGACCAAAGAACGAGGTTGGCGGCAAGTAAAAGAAAAGTCACAACGCGCCGCCAGTACATCCTAAAAGGCGACTCATCAGGGTTTAAAAGAGGAAAAGTCGGTTTCCACCAGCGGACAGGAAGCAAAGACGAAGAATCTCAAATCTGAGTAGCCTAACATTGGATGCAGTTCTGCAATAAAAGAATGGCTGAATGCCAAGAATCGAAAAACAGAGATAAGTGAATTTTTCTATAAATCTTTCCTGTTATGTAAATTTGCATGTAAATGTTTAAAATACGAAGTTATATTTAAAAGCTATTGCCTTGATTGAGGACTAAAGTTATTTTACCTTTATTTGGCGAAAGCACAATGTATAGTATATTGTAGAAATGTAATGTAATGTAAAGAACTAGTAGTTCGGTTTTGTTTGTCGAAAGACTATTTATGTTAACGCGCCGAAAGATCTGGCTTGATACAAACAGCTTCGTATTAGTACTTGTTAATGAAAATTTATTTTAGGTTCGCACGTTTGGCGAAGAAAAGTATTCATTCAAGTAAAATTTTTATTTTATTCTCTATTGCCTTTAAAGTATTTGTTTGTAAAATGTTGAAATATGTGTTGTGTTAAAGTAAATAATACTTTTATAAAAGTTTAAAGCTCAAAAGAGCATGTATAATAAGTATTTAGTTCTAAACCTCAAAATGTAAAGTTAATGCATTTAAAGTTTAATGTATTCAATTGAGTTCGCTCAAACGAAATGTTAGCTAAATCAAATCATGCTATTTTGAGCGAAAGCTTGCACGTGTTTAAGCTGAATGTAGAACATATTTGGTGTGCATGTGTTTGTAGGGCTCTTCGCCGACACCGTTAACTTTCATGTTTATTCGCTCATGGAGAATCTAGAAATGAATTTAATGTGTGTCTAAGAAGGTTATTATATGTGCTAACAAGTCAATGTGCGTTTAGGTGGAGTGTTTGTACACTGTAACACTTTACACTTGCGTTTTCACCACATATTGTGGAGAGCCAACAAGGGATTAAAGTTTAAAATTTAAGCATGAATAGGAATTGAATAATTGTGGCATGAAAAACCGTAATGTTCGGAAAAGCTGAGAAATCTACGCTAAATGCAAAAAGGTTAAACTTAATAAAAGATTATACTGTGAATTTGTGTTATTCAGAAACATGCATTCATAAGTACTCCTTCCAGATGACTGGAAGGAGATGACAGAATGCCACCCGAAAATGAGGAAGGATGTTCTGCAGAACTATGATGAAAATATATCTTTCTGTTATAATTAAAAATTTTAGTATTTGAATGTAAACGGGGCTCAGGTCTTGTTAGTTGTAAAATTTATCAGTCTGTAACAGGTCTTTAAGGACCTTTATCCAAGTCTGTTAAATTCTAAAATGGACAAATGTAGCGATTTATATTTATTTTAAATAACCATTTAAATTTAATTTGAAGCTCATTAATAATAAGCGTTCATTCCCCTAATTGCCAGTGTCAGAATATATAAATTTGGTAGAGCGTGTAAGAAATGCAAATTCTACCAGTGGAAGAAAAAGTTTCAATATCGAATTCTAGAAGGGAAAGTTAGAGAGTTTGGGAAAACTCTGTGCGTATTGGTAACGCAAGCTTCGGCTTAGCATTTATTGCTGGTTAGACGTGGCTTAACAGCTACTATCTTTCTGCTATTAAACTCATCTACGCGGTGTAAAATGCAGGATTGTCTGAGCCCTATAGTTTAATTCTACTACTTGTTAACATAGTTTAATTCTACTACTTGTTAACATCTTCAATTTTTGAGTTTGATTCTACTGTTTCAGTTACCGCCCAAGCAGAGGCGTAGTATGTTAATTTCGAGTTGACGCATTGTAAATACGTAAATAGTGTAGTAAAGGGTATTTTTAACGCGTCTGCAGTCACTGTTCTCCAGATTCCACACAAAAGATAGACAGTAGAACTCTACAATTGTTTCGATCGAACTTCGTTTTTGTTCTCCTTTGGTCATCTGAGTACAGAGCCGTAGCTAGTGTTTTCAGAGCCTGAGGACAACTGAAGATTTCATACTTTCTTCTGTTTGCCAAGAATTACATTACATTCTAAACTTTTGTAACATTACTTTGGAGCTGTCTATATGTTGCGCCCGGAGCTGACGACCTTCTTGCTCTCCCTACTACTCCAATGTCTGAGTATCTCAGTATATTTTTTTTAATTGCTCTCGGTTTAATTTTCCTAACACGCAACTTTCAGCATCATCTCTCAAACGATAAACTATCTCCTCCTGTCTGACTCTTCACCTATCGATATATGCCCCGATGCGATTTTATTCTGCTCAAGATTTTATTGGAGCGATGTTTGATCGATTTTTTTGATTTTATCGATTTGTTTAACAATGATGTGCAATGATCAGTTAAAACTATTGAAAATCACTCTGAGAATAATGTATTAAGAAAGGAAGAATGTTGGAATAGTCTCTTCTGACAAGGCAATCAAACAGCTTGTTGTTTTTCACGAAGCGCTCAGAGAGAAGAAACCAAGTGACACATGGCCCTGAAAGGCGACAAGTGTAACCGTTTATCTGCGCTAATACAAACACGTTGCGCACACACAACAAAAACGTGTAACCGTTGACAGGCGAAATAATTACCTGTACCTCATAGAGAGCAAGCTGAGTGCCGCACAGATTGTCGACAACTAAAAAAGAAAAATAGTGAGAGAGTGTTTGTCATTGCGGTCTCAGCACTGCAGCACACGCATATTTGACCGAATGTTCATGAGTGACGAAAGTTTGGTTCAATATGAAACTATCAGAGTATCAAACATTAGTTATCACTACGCAATTCTGGGCCTTGCACCTGAAGACCACCTCTATACCCATGCAAGATCACGCTCTTGTGTGGTGGACTAGTCGCCAAGTGGTGTATTACTAGCTACTACTATAAGGCCACAATACTCGTTGCAGCTGCAGCAGGCTCTTCAGCATTGAAGCAGAAGGAGCCAGTCTTGGTTAATTGCAAGGGTGTGATGATACTCAATCACAAGAGGTAAGGATGCACTAGGGATAGCATTCAGAGACCTGACTAAGAGATACTGTGATTGCTAGATCTAGCACCCACAATTTACCATCTTTTTCTTTTCCTGGACAACCTAATCCATGGTCAGTCCTTTGACAGGCAGACCTGCATCACGCATTCCATATATGTGTGGCTTTTTGTGTCCAAGATCTTCTAATTTTATCTTCAGATTGCGCAGCTGCAGAAACTTTGGCAAAGGGTGCTATAAGTTGAGAGACTTTATTTTGAAATCTAAACCTTAGTTCCATATACTCTGAGTCGATCTGTTTTTGGCGATCATGAACGGCAAGAACTATTGGTTATCTAGTACAAAGAGGCTCCAAATGCGCTATCTACACTTACATCAATTTTGACATTTATGGTGTTCCAGGAACTGTTAAAAAATTTGAAGCATTCCTTCGCAAACAATGTTAAAAAGCCATTTAATGATCAACTCCGAATTTTTTTTAAATAATTAGATTTCATTAGTTTCTAGAGTCACTAGATTTTTTTAAAGCAGGAGATGTGGAAAATGAAAAATGTCCTAACCGGGACTCGAACCTGAACGCCTACTCTACAATCACTAGATCCATCTACTATTTTCGCGAACAATATTGACTAAAAAAAACAGTTTCGTCTACCGCCTCCAACAACAACGGAGAAAGGTCTATGGTCCTCGGCTGATGGGCGGGTGAGTCCATTTGACTTTATTAAGAAGGGACAAGGCTTCAGGAGCTTTAGACAAATCACAGTACAGACAAGTGACGAAATTTATATCACGCGCCGGCTGAAGTTCTAGGAAAATTCTGACATCATTTCACTAACTAACATGCCGCATTTGTAGTTAAAATAAATGGCAAAAAACTGTATTATGACCAAAACGCAGCAGAATATGCGGCTGTGTTGTGGGGAGGAAAATCCCGTTTTTTTAGGGGAAAGTTAACGCAGGAATTTACGGCTTGCTTACAACTTAAATGCGCAAGGAAGATGTACGAAAGCAACGGAGAAATAGATAAGAGTAAATAAATTAAGCTTACTTAAAATCTTCTTAAAAATAAACCAGTTTTAAGTATTTAAATTTGTAATGTGATTAATTTGCGCAATCTAATTGGGAACTCTTTTTTTCCTTACATGATCACATTAAAACTCTGTTTTCACGCAATTTATTGTACAGTTAATATTAGAAAAATATTTCTTTAAGTAAGAAATTAGAAAGAAACTATTTCTTTCTAAAATTTGACCAATATTTTATTTTAAATAAAATATATTTATTATTAAAATAAAATTATGCATATAAAAATAATTTATAAAAGTATCACATTAGTAGTAGTACTAAAAAAATATTATAGAACAATTTTATAATTTTTTTTTCATTTTTGATTTACAGTAGTGTTTATTTCACGTAATAATGAACGACATTCCTTATTGTGTGTTCCCTATTGTGTGTGTGACAATCCTTATTACAATCACAATATTGTTCACAGGTTTTACATTGTTTAAATTTTAAAATAAACTTAATTTTGCTGTACAGAAATCGAGTAGACGCTTCTCGGATGTTTATATTATTATTAACTGACGAAAGATTATGTCCTATATAAATACTTATTATCTTCTACATTTTCCAACTATATAATTTCAGGAAAAGTATAAATAACCTTTCTTTCAGTAGAAATTGTGTTCTTGTTTTCTGAACGTGGCTCCAAATACTGAATTTAGAGAGTTCATCGTAAATTAAAATAACTATAATTTTGGCAGTCTAAAATAGGATATGAAAATATCTTCTGGAACAGCAAAAGCATCATCATGTTTTCTATAAATTTACCGCCGATGTATGACCGTATTCTTCATTTAAATAAAAAAAAAATTTAGCGGTGGAAACACATACAAAGTCATCATCTACTTGGGACGTCAACTGCAGAAGCCTGATCGACGACGCTGCAACTTTTTTTCCCGCACTCTTTACAACATTTAAATAAAAAAAAAATTTAGTGGTGGAAACACATACAAAGTCATCATCTACTTGGGACGTCAACTGCAGAAGCCTGATCGACGACGCTGCAACTTTTTTTCCCGCACTCTTTACAACACAGAATATGGAATGCCGGGCAGACCTGTTTTTCATTAGCAGCGACATCTGGCGGCTCGCTCAAAAACTACAGCCGATTCTCGGAGAGTAGTATAGGTGTCCTGGACTTCTGGAATATGCGCCGAGTGTGCTACCGTTACACTCCGAAGGCATTCTGGAAAGAGGCAGAAAATACCTTAGAAGTTAAGATAAACAATAATGAAAAACGAAATAAATTTGTTAATGTTTCTTTTCTTTAAGCGTGCCAGCTATTATATTTATTATTAATTTTAATAACCTGTCCTCTTAAAAGATCTTGAGTAAAACTCTACAAATTCTTTTGCCTTTGAAAACTTCTTAACAGAGTTTCACTCTCTTTCAGAATCTGGCCTCAAAATAAAATTTTTGGATTCAAATATAATAACAGGACCTTCCAATAGCTTTGTTTTAAAAGAAAACAAAATTTTAAAAAACCAAATGGCTTAGACCTGTGACTTTAGTTAAAATTAACATATTATTCAAATTTTTATCTTTCCTGAACTCCTCAACTTCCCCTTGCATTTCTTTGCCAGGATGTAAATTTAAGTTAAATGAAGTGAGTATTTAAATGGGTGAATCTCGGAGTTTATTCAGAGCGTGTTTTCGCTAGCCAGCGCACGTGTCGTTTCTGACCTTGCTGTTACTTTAATACACCCTTTGGCCATTTCGAATAATCATCAGGCCTGTTAGGTTTGTGAGCCAACCTAAGTTAGCCGTAACTTAACGTACTAATCCAGCACTGTTCTATTTTAAACTTCAGTTGGTTTGTAAAATAAAGTTCCACCACGAGTAATTGATGTTATTGTAAAGCAAGAAGTATGTGCCCTTCTGTTCTTAGACTTAATAAAGGGTTATTTTCACCCTTCTTCTGTGCTAATATTACATTATGCCTGTGCGATAATTCGGCAAGGTCATTAGTAGGATCTAGCTTAATTTATGTGGTCTAAGAAGGCTAGATCTTTTAACTTTATGCCAAATATGGCGAAAAACTCACTCGAAATGATTAAATGGAGGTAAATGGATATGCGTTGTAATTGTTCATGAAGCAGTTATTATATAAATTAACTAAGTAAATAAATAAAGAATATTTTACTTTCGCAAGATATGAGAAAAGTGCTTGCAGATCCAGATTCAAGAACTCAAACAAATTTCAGCTGATTGTTGTGAGTTTGGCATACATTGGGGGAATTAAAATTTAAAATACGAATGAAAGAAAACATTAAATTCAAAATTTTTAGAGAAGAATTTAATTCTTTTCTTTACTTCCAAATTAATTAAATAGTAGAATCTCCTTAGGATAAAAATACCAGTGATACTCAAAATTTATTCCTAAATTTCTTATAAAAATGGCAAAAGAAACGAGTATTTAACTTATTCTTAGAAATATAAGCACATTATGAGTTTGCTGATGCATCAGAAATGAATTACTGTGCTAAAAAATGCACATTCTGAATGCAGCAGTAAAGTATTGAATGGACTGTGAAAAACAAGAACAATAGACTAATTCTCGTATTTTTAAGAAATATCTTCGTAAGTTAAAAATCATTTTGTACATTTATAAAGCAAAAAATATGTAGAACAGTTTAAAACGCCCGTTTTCTGTTTAATATTTTCTGTATAATGCACCAAATTACTAGTTTATGGGTACGACAACGTCTACGTCATATGAAAGGTTTTTTTTAATTGTTCTGCTACAAAGAACAAAACGTGATTTGGCAAACACAAAAACGCGTTAAAATTTTACTTTACAAGTATTAGTTTTAAAGTTGCTAGTCTCCACGTATGAAGTGGACAAAATGAGTGATGACTATGAATAACAACTACGTTTAAAACTGTATTGCAAATAACATATATTTAAGAAAAGTCAAAACTATAAGCACATAAAATGAAAATATCATAACACTCCATAAATAATATAAATTTCTGTATTCAGATATGTTGTAGAATATTATCAATCTCTGAGGATGGCCAATGATACACTCACTTCCAAAAGTTAAGCACGAAGATGTAAAATGAAAAAAAAAATCAACAAATACTGCTTTGATTGACACAAAATTCGGCAGGACAGTAGCATATATATTTATGCATAAAACAAAATCAATAATTATATACAGAAATAAAAAAAAATTAATTTTTTGTAAGTTATCAAATAATGACATACTGGAGACTTAAACAGAATTATTTATAAAGTGAAAATAAACAGCGTAAAATGAAAAAAAGGACATTCATAGGGTATATGGTCTCCCTCATCTGTATATAAAGTTTACAACTTGTGACCATGCTTTCAATTAGATGGTCAACCATCGCAGAATTAAGCAATCGCCATTCTTCTTGTAGAGCAGTTTCCAACTCAATAAGAGTGGTTGGAGGTGGGAAACGTGAAGATACAGCACGGCCGAGAGCATCCCAAAGATTTTCAATGGGTTTAAGGTCGGGCGAATATGCTGGCCACGCCATACGCGCAATCCCTTGACTCCCCAAGTCAGCTCTATAGGTCGACGATGTCAGCTCTATGGGGGCATGCGTTATCGTCCATTAAAACAAAAGTAGGGCCAACTGCTGCAGCGTACAATCTCACAAAGGGTTCTAGGACTTCATCTCGATACCGGACAGCCGTCAAAGAACCCCGTTTAAAGATGTGCAGGTCGGTAAAGTATCCTAATGAAATCCTACACCATAATGCTTCCGCCTCGGATGCGTGATGTTCGGTGATGTTTTGAGACAGATTACGTGTTCGTTGTTCACGCCATATCCTTATACGCTTGTCATCTGGCTCCAGAGCAAATCTTGATTCATCAGTAAACGTGGTATTGCCCCAGTCAGACACATTCCAATTGACATATTCCCGGCACTACTGTAATCATTCTCCTCTTGAATGGACGGATAGAGAAACACAAACCCCAGGTACCCGGGCATATAGTCCACTCATATGTAATTTTCGGCGTACAGTAGCTGCAGATATCGCCTTACCAATGGACGCTGTAACCATAGATGTCACACATGCGGAAGTCGCTCTGCTATTCCGCTTGGCTACAATAGCAATATATCGATCTTCCGCGGGGGTTGTAACCCTGGTGGCCGGCTACTGGCCTTCGGACAACTGTGTGTGTGGTTTGGAATTGTTTTCATAAACGTGAAATTACAGAATGATGAACGCCGAGGAAAAGAGCAACATCTGTGATCGACTGTCCTGCTTTAATGCGCCCCACAGCACGCCAGCGCTCAGAATCTACCATTCGTTTTCTGGAAGTCATAGAAACACGTATGTCTTGAAAACAAATTGTACGAATGTTTTAAACACTTTCTATCAGCGCTTACAATCAACTTCTGTAATCCTTCATAAAGCTGGTTTCTTATAAGACTGCCTCTTTTGCATATTTCTTGACATGAAAGCGCGATTGGCTGTTACCTAACATATTTGCATACTTCTATCTACCTCTGCAGCGAACTGGATCCTCTTCAATTCTGATTGGCTTCCGGAAATTAGCATTTTCCTCTCCGTGCTTAACTTTTGGAAGTGAGTGTAAAAATTCACATTGACGGCAAAAATTGACTTCAGATTTCCTGCAAAATGTTTCATAAAATTCTACTGTAATCTTTAATGTTTTCATTTCTGATAATAAGTTTCAAGTAACTTTTTTAGTAGAACTCGTGTTTTAATTGACATAATCTAGCAATTACCGTAGATAGATAGAGTCATCTAACTAAACAGAGATTTATTTCACATTCAATATATTAAGATCATTGTATTTGTAAAACTTGCAAAAAGGAAGGTTTAGGAAAATGGAAACGCTTGGCTTTTGAATTCACTAATATAATTTTATTTTACTTCATTTCAAATAAATCGAATTTTCATTAAGTGAAATTCGGTTAAGCTAGGTTTTTAGCTCAGACGACGTTAGCCCAAAAGGGCTATTAATTTCGTTTTGGCATTTTGCGCTAATACACGATAAATGTCTGTTCACTTTTCAAAATGCTACCACGAAATATTACAGGCTTGTATTACATTTAAAAGATTAAATAATGAAGAATCTACATAAATGTATAAATGTTTCTTGCATTGTGATAAAAGAATGGTACCTAGAGCCATCAAATTTTGAATTACGTGCTTTTCCATCCGAATATGGCCATCTGGAAGTCTTAATTTGGAATTTGTTTTATTATCAATTTCATATTTTGTAACACTTTAACGAATTCTTGATCATCAAACTCAACGATTTCAAAGGGAGCAATGGGAACACTTTACGGGGGGGGGGCAATGTGTCCACCGCGTGAGACCGTGTATCGGAAATTCTGAAGATATTCCCATTTTAAAATTATTTTGGGTATTGATGTCAAATTCTATGGTTTAAGTGCAAAGAACATGACATTTAATAAAATAAAGGTAACAGACAAAACATTAAAAAAATATCCCTTTGGGCATAATGTAAAATCCGAAAGCTTTCAGATTATTTTTATTCTGACATAAATCATGCTTAATCCATTCTGTAATTATCATTTAAGTTATTAAATTATCCCATATATTGCCTCAGCATAGCGTTCACAACAAATTAAGTAAGTTTCCATTCCTTCAGTATCTTTTTGCCGAGTGAGACCAAAAGTAAATTTTCAGTTTTGTGCACCGAAAAATCTACCTTCTTGCCCGCTGGCCGAATTGCTTGTGTTTGCATAGAAACTCTAATTTTAATTTTAAAAGTTGTTCTTTAAATTATTTTAACTGCATTTATGTTTTATATTTTTCTATATTTTTATATTTTTAATAAAAATATTTTGAGGTTTTATGTATTTTTGCCTTTCCGCGAAATGAGAACTGAATTAATTGAATGAGAAATATATCTCTAATGAAATTCGAGGTAGTAAATTGAAGTGAAATTCAGGAAAAAATGCGCATAATTTAATATTCCGTAGAACGAAGTCATGTGCTGTACACACAAGATTTTTTTCTTTTTACAATCAATACGAAATATCGATGATTTATTGTATTACAGATATTCCCGGCGCGTAAGAAAAAGAAATTTTGTGCAGTGAAATATGTGGTAAACATATAGCGTAAATGACAAGAAAAATCCTCCTTCATTTGCTAAATCATGCGTTTGATCGAACAAGTTTATTACAAATTGTGTAAGGGGGTACGGTATCCTTTCAACGTTTTTTTCGCATTTTGAATTTATAATGCTTTAACAAACTATAAATGTTATTGTTCTTTAAAAAACTGTAAATGTTAATGTTAATTAAGTACGTGGTTTTATCGAAATCATTATTATTATTATCCATTATTATATTTTTATATTATTATCGATGTTAATTAAATCGTAGTTTTATCGAAAATACTAAAGCTTTTCTAAAATTTGAAACCTCTACCTTAATTACTCTCAGATGTACAAAAGATTCTTGATATTTTTAACACTTGAATGTAGGAAAAAAAAAGCTAACTTCAAGAAAATTTAATTTAATTTTTATTTGCAAAAAAGCAAAAAATACAAATTTAACAATAAACCTGTTTAAATTTTACTTAACTCAAGCTTTTCGACAGAATGAAATAAAATAATTTGATATTCCATTAAGCTATGACACTAGCAAATAACTGCCATTGAAAGAGACTGTCTTATATTTCTATCGCCGAGCGCAAAAACCTGAATTATTTTTTGAAAATTTCCCAATATTTTAAAAAGTTCCGCTAAAAATTTAAGCCACCCCCCAAAAAAAATTTTTAAAGCTTTCAGATTTTATATTAAGCTCAAACGGGTGTTTTGTTTTCATTTACAGACACATACACGTTTCGAGAACATTTGGGCTAACGCCACATTGGGCTAAAAATGTTAAAAAACAGAATATCTTTAGATTTTCGATAGACAGTCTCACACGCTGGAGATAAAAATGTTTTATTCCCTACAGTGTTGCCGCTGCTTGCTTTGAAATTGTTGAGTTTTTTAATCAAAAATTCGTTAAAATTTTACACCATATGTAAGAGACCATAAAACAAATTCCAAATTCGGTTCTCCAGGCGTCTATGTTCGGATGGAGGACTATATTTTTTCACAGTGCGAGATATATACATTCATAAAAATTCTTTATAGTTTCTTTAATACAGGGCGATAATATTTGGTGGCAACAATTTGAAAAGCGATACATCGCATTTATGTAATTCTACGTAAAATGCTGTTTCGATAGCTCTTCTGGGCTAACGCCTGTTTGGGCTGAAAATCTAAATTTGGCTATTTTTTATGTACTATGTCCCGTTAAATGTTGTAAATTTGGAAGAGAAAACATTTCGACTTTTTTTAAAAACAGCAACAGTGACACAATCCATATTTTCTCTTTTCTGTCTTCAGTGTGCGATAAAGGTAGCATTATGAGAAGTAATTCTAGCAAAATACTCTTGTAGGAACATTCTGAATCATTGATGAAAGAAGTTGTTGCCATCTAATTATGGCAAAACATAGAAAGGTTAAGTATCCTCGGCAAAGAGTGAGTTTCCTATAGCCTTTTTAAAGATACCTTGCATTTTAAATAAATTTAGAAACCAGACTCAGACTTTCTTAAATGTTCTGGATTTGAATTAACGCAGTGTGATTGGAAGTATAAATATGATAAATTTCTCTCTGGAAATTATAATTTTACTCACTTTTACTGTTTTATAAGCTTATTTTCATTCATCACAGACTAAGAATTTTTTTTAGGTTATCCTTTCCCAATTCAGGCAGAGGTTCACTTCTATACTTTGCATCTAAACTGGATATTTACATATTATAATACATATAAATGTGCGCTTTCATATTAAATGGAAAATAGTGAAATTATTGTCTTAAAATTATTGTTCTCTTTTAAAATTGCAACGTATATATATATATATATATATATGTAATAATAAAATGCCAGGAAAAGACGGAGCAGCGTCCATGCATAATAGCTATATAAAATAAAGAAACTTGGCAGTCGAGGCGGTTTTAATTCCATTTATTTTTCAGTTTCCAGTTGACGTTTGTGGCCACAATCACTTGGCACTCTACTTGTGTAATGGAAGCACACGAAGATAAAAGTTTTGGTTTGAGTTGAAAGTTTCAGTTTCCAATTATTACGTCATCAGCGCTGCGCAGGCCATGCAAAATGGAATGAGTTAGAAATGACGCAGTCCAGAGAATTTATTACGATTTTTAAAACAGAGGGAGAGAATTAAAGGGAATTAGGGGTTAATTTAAATTATAATTTTGATTTACATATTTTTTATCTTACATATATAAGTAAAGAAAATTTTGGTATGGTGACTTAGATGTTCATTACGAAAGTGAGTGTATAAGGAAGTAGTTGCAGTTATGGTCGGATGAACTTTCTTGTTGACAACATGTTCTTGAATATAAATTGCATAAGTCAATTACCTCAGTTAGAATGAGAAGGAGCGGATATGACATTAGCAGCATAGACGCAAAGAAGAGTGTGTAAATTGCGATCTGAATGCCAGATAAAGAATAATAAAATTAGAGTTCTTCTTTATTTCGTTTGGTTCATAAACGTTTAGATTTGGAAACTTTCAAATTATTATTCGCTAAAGACATTTCGCGTTACGTACGTATATGTGCTATTAGTGTATTATTGTATTATTACTGTATTATTGTACAGCAGTTTACACGGTTGCATTGTTCTATAGTACTCTTTGTTGTGCTGTATTTCTCATTTTACTCATTTGTGTAACATGTTTAAACGGAATTTGGAAACTTCGTTACGTTGAAAGGTTTCCGCGAAAATCTTTTCCATATGTTTCTAGAGTATAAAATGCATTTTTTATAAATACACAAGCAAAATAATATTTATATAAACGATATCTTAAACCTTAATTAAACTTCAGTTCTCTGAAAGTAACATTATTTCTCTGCGATTTCTTTCCAAAAGCCCATCATGTCAGCATCTAGTTCAGTTTTGCCTCTAGTACAAGTTGTGGATGGTTTACCGATGTCAAAAAATGCTCCCCTCGAAAATACCCGCTCTGCACTCAGCTACAAACCACGAGATGATGATGTTTTTATTACAACTTATCTGAAATGTGGAACAACATGGGCACAACAGATGCTGATTCTTATCTTCAGACATGGCAAACCTTTAGAATCTTTCAGGAAATTTGGCCCTGTATCTCCATTCCGCGACATGGCAGGTATACTTTTTATACTGTGTATCCAAATCAGAACTCAGTAAAGCTCATTCTCATCATGATAAGACAAATCTGTAAGTTTGTGAGAACATGTTAGAAAGTTATTATTCTAATGTGTTTTGCATTTGAAAGAACTGGGCTGTTATTCATGTTTTTAAATATAATATTTTACTTTCTTCTAAAAGCTAAGTTATTAATAAGTCTCTACGATTTGGCTGATAGTAAGCCCTTTTCAAAAAATATCTAAATATACTCGTCAACATTTTATCTTATTTCTAATTACCATTAAAATACAAATGTTGTTTGCAAGTGGCACTGACAGCAATCCCTCAATTTTATGCAAAATTCCTCCTTGGACGAACGTAGTTTTGCAGAAAAATACTTTGCATTTTTGTACGAGCGAAGGTCTTTTTGAAGAAATATTATTCTGCAATTTAATCTTATTGTTTCTGTTCAGTTTTCATTACGATGATTTAGATTTAATTTATTGAAAAAACACAAAACAAAATTAAGACAAAGCATTAAGGTGAATTAACAAAATTAATGCATTTGAAATCAGGAAAAATATAAGATGTTCAAACCAGTGTGTACGCATTTAGAATCTCTTATTCGTTTCCTTCTTTTTTTTCGTTGGGCCATAATTAAAGTTTAAGAAATAATCAAATAAGGTACAGTTTAAAACTACGAGAATTTCGGTGGCCTTTTACTTATTAAATGAAATGTATGACATTTTATTTTTTAAATGGGCTTTCTACAAAGAAATTTATAACTAATATAAATTGTAACTTTCTTACTGAAGACGCCTGAGGAGAAACATCTCGTTGGAACATGCAAAAGTTGACTTAAAAATTGCCAAAAGTAGTTGATTTTACCAATGTGTACTCATAAAACTAGTTACTAATTTGTTTCTTTCCTCGTAAATATGTTATTTTTTGCAGGATTTCTAGTTGATTAGGTTGTGAAAAATTAGATTATATAACTATCAAAATTATTTGACTTGAACAATGTTTTCTCGAAAAAAAAAAAGGCAAAAAAGAGCATTTTTAATACTCTAAATGAAATGATAGTTTTAGTATTGCAACGGATGAAGATTCGAAATACATATGAGCACTTCTTATTAAAGTTTCCAGATATAAAATAGGTTTTTAGAATTACAGATTTGATATGAAATGATAATTTTAATATTGCAACGGATGAAGATTCGAAATACATATGAGCACTTCCTATTAAAGTTTGCAGATATAAAATAGGTTTCTAGAATTACAGATTTGATATGAAATGATAATTTTAATATTGCAACGGATGAAGATTCGAAATACATATGAGCACTTCCTATTAAAGTTTCCAGATATAAAATAGATTTTTAGAATTACAGATTTTTGGTGCGTTATTTTATATAACGCACCAAAAATGTTTTAACTAATGATATCTTAGACAATTTTGATCATATAAGTACCTTTTTTTTTCCTTTCGACTATGGGAAACCTTTTTCATGTTGCGTAGGATGAAGGCACAAAAAATTACACTTCACACATTTTTAATTAACTGGTGTCATATATTATCAAAATCGATACAGCATTGGCTATCTTGTCTGATTAATTTCTTAAAATAGGATAATAAATTTAAGGTTAATATTTTATTTGATTAATGCAAAGCACACAAAGAAGGATACCGCCGCGGAGGACTTTGTTAAGGAAACTGGCTGGTATTCTAGCTACACATTGAGGGAAACCAAGGAAACGCCCATGCAGCCAGCCTGTTTGGCGGCATTCGAGCTCCGGTTGAACCACCGGTGTTCAGTGCTTTTACCTCAGTGCTTTACTTACGACTCACGTATTCATACTTACTTATTCACAAAATTCTTTAGTCGCTCCAATCTTTTTTATGCACTTTCTGGTAAATATATTAGATTCACTTATAAGGAAGACTTTCTAACATATACTAATTTGCATTTATCTTACCTATACGGGAAATCATAAAAATATTTATACAGCTAAGAAGAGTCAAGAATGGAATATCTGGTTCAAAGCTATTGGAGGTTTTGTCAATGAAAATAAATTAAGTTCAAATTTCTATTCATTAGAGTTGCAGGTGCACGTAATGGATAGCTACATAATATCCTTTCGAAAGCTTCTTTTTTAGCTTATGAATGTGTAAAATCACTGTTTATTTTTTCTAACTACCGTATTTATTTTACTATAAATCATTTATTAGGAATTGAAGCTGTAGAAGAAATGCCAAGACCTAATGCTATCAAGACTCATCTCCCTTATCACCTGGTTCCACATTCAGACAAAGCAAAATACATTTACATCGCTAGAAATCCAAAAGATTGCTGTGTTTCTTATTTTCACCACTCCAGAGACAAAGGACACTATGAATTCGATAGAACGTTTGATGACTATTTCGAGCTGTTCTTGTCTGGAAATGTAGAGTTCGGTGACTATTTTGATCACTTGCTCGGTTGGTACAATCACAGGTAATTTCAATGTAACAAATGTTGTGCTCAGTATTGTTTTGCTTTATAACTAATTGCTTGGAAAGTCGAAATGAAAGGTTGTAAAGAACAAAAAATACTAGGTGTCTGAAAATAGTAATAATAAAAAAATTAAAATAAAAAAAATTCTACTTGGAGAATTCTATCGAAATTTAGAAAGAAAAGGAAGTATATTATGAATTTTAAAATGGCATAAATTTGCTTTACAGAAATATATTTAATAGAAAAGAGCTTTTATAATGAAATGGGGAAAATACAATAAGGAATCTGAGCATATCTTATAGCAATATGAGATAAGTAGGATATCCCATTCTGTTTAAAACGACGTCAAAAAGTAATAGCCTCAAATAAAATGTATTTGTGAGCATAAGTTAGAAAACAGAACTATAGCATAGATTTCTAAATTATTTAAATTAGGTTAGAAATTAAAGCTGATGCAGATTTTAAATTAAACTCTCGATTCTGAGAGAGACTAATGCAGATTCCGTTCCCTTAGGAAGTAAAAAATTCTGGGCTGGGCACCAAGCGAAGAGCCAAATAAATAGAAAAGTCTAAATGCATATTCAGGGACATGTATGAAGTGGATATTGCGCCATCGTCAAGCAACAGAAATGAAAAGATAAGGCTTTAGCAAATAGAATAAAATTTTAAAGCTTTGGAAATAATGGATCGAAATTGATATGATTAGGTGAAATACATAGATTTTTATAAAATTGAAAATCATAAGACAATTTGTTTCGCCAAATTGAACATTTTTCACCGGAATTTCAGTAAGATTAAATTCAAAATTGTAGTTAAGGGTCCAACAATGGTTAATTATTGTACATATATTTATTTCTTCTTTCCTAACATAGGGTTCATGTTCTTTAATACGAAAATTGAAAATTCGCTTAGTTTATCAGGAGCATGTTAAGCCATATTGATAAAAAATATGATTAATTCGTCAAAATTAAAATCTGAAACAGGATCTCTAAGAAGAGAACTACGATTTTATTAATAGGTGAGAAAACAAGCTGAAAGTTTAATTTATGAAAGATTTCAGCAATTTTACTACGAAAGAACTACAAATGGGATGAAAAATAAGGTTATAATGATTGTTTTTAACAGAAGTTTATGTTTTATGATGGGAGAAAACGCTTTACTAGTTTGGTAATAATCATGGAAGAAAAGTTTTTATTAATGGCAACAAATTTCAAATAATTGAATTTTTATCAAACAACAACAACAAAAAAAATCATGACAACCAAATAAGAACTAAATGTAAACACAAAGTAAATTTCATCTGTGTGTTTACTGGAGAATTAAGAAAGGAGAATCCGTTTTTGAAAAAGGTTTATGATCGTACTGAAGAAGTCAAATGTGAGCTGTGCTTTAGCCGCTCACGGTGAGCGTTCGGAAATTAAAAATCACTTGAAATGTGCCAAACATAAAGCAAGCCTTCTAATAACGTCAGAAACTTCCTCAAATGTATAATCATTAACCGTGTCGATTCAAGTGACAAATAGTTTTTAAAGCTGTTAATGCAGCAATTTTTGCACTTCATGTTGCTATTCACAATTTCAGGTTTTTAATCTGCCGATCGTTCATCTAAACTGATTTCGAAGCAAAATTTATACTTGCCAGAACAAATTATGAAGCTGTCATTGTTAATGTGGTCAAACCATTGTTGTTTGAACAGTTTTCCAAAGATTTAAATAAAACAAACTTTATGACGGTATGAATGGATTCTGCTAACAGGAAAGGAATTAAAACTGGGCCAATTAGTATTATTATTTGTTACAGATTATGGAGTAAAAGTTAAACTTTCAGATTTTCAATGAGTTTCCGATGAAACTGTGGAAATACTGAAGCGCCATTTAATAACAACACCAAAAGCTAATAATATAACTGTAGAGGAAAAAATAGTTACGATAGATTGAAGAATTGAACTTGGAAGAAATAACGTTAGCATTGATTGTAGTAAACAACTGCCTTCAAACAGCAAATGATGTTCTACCTACTGAAACAGAAATGTTTACAGAAATGCTACCTACTGAAATAGAAGAATTAAAAAATTCTGGATATTTCCAAATTTATACGTTTGGAATCACTAAACGAATCTGTAGGTGCGGAGAATAAAATAATTACTTAACGTGGCAACACCAGTTTTCTTTCCATACTTCCAACTACTAAGATAATACTTGAAATACTGTGAAAGACTGAAATCGTACTTTATTTCACAAGAATACTGTCGATTGATCATAAAAAGATTTTTTGATTATGATAGTAGTGAAACATATTTGTGGTTTGTGCAAGAGTAACACAATTTAACAGCTATTTTGTTTATGGAAAGTACAAAAGTGAGTGTAACTGCTAGTGAAAGTGGAAAATTAAAAAGAAATCTTCAGAAAAGCCGCGATTGTAAATTTTTGCCTTATGAAGAAAAAGAACTTTGGTATACTAGAAAATAATAGAACTGTAAATATCAGTACAATCCTACAAGAGTACATAGCATTTCATAACATACGCCTTTTGTACATTGAACTATGGAAAAAATAGTTTTGATGAATCAGAAACATTTATATAGATAAACAGCAACGAACTACCATGGTCTGAAATTGAAGCTTCAGGTGAGAAAATTAACGAAACTGTCGCAAATAATCCAATAACAATAGATAACGTTTTGCTGAAGTAATGACTGCAAAAGCTTTAAAGTCAGCTTAAATCTGGAAAAATAAAAGCTGTGAAGAAAAACAGACACAGCATTTCAAGCATTTCAATCATTTCAAAGAACAAGCATTTCATTGCCCAGTCTTATTTAAATAACGGAATACATTTTCAGCATGCTAAGCCCATCGGCACCAGTCGGAAGAGTATCCTGAATAATGAATATCATACGGCTTGAAGAAAAAATAGAATCAACCGTAAAAGCTATACTAAACTTCAAAATTAACAGTGAACTAAATCATTGTGAATTTTCCATTACCGTTAAAAATAACAGTAATTTTTTCAGAAAGTTCACACTACTGATACATAATAATAACTTTGTAGGGATTTATATTTATTTTAATTAACCAATTTTATTTAATTTTACGTTATTTTCCTATAAGCCTTCATTCTCTAATTGTCAATGCTAGAATATTTAAATTTGGTAGCGCGCGTGAATTAATGCAAATTCAACCTTGAGGAGAAAAGGTTTTAATACCGAGTTCAAGAAAGGAAAGTTACAGAGTGTGGGCGAATACAGTACTTTTGTAGCATGAGCTCCTGCTTGGTATTTATTGCTGGTTAACGTGGCGCAACAGCTATTACTTTGCTGCTACTAGATATCCGACGCTGTTTTAGGAAACAGGATATTCTGAGCCCTGTAGCGTAATTCTACTACTTGTTGCTACATTCGAATTTTTAGTTTAAATCTTGCTATTTGAGTTCCGCTCGCCCTCCGAGTGAGGCTTCATATGTTAGCGTCAAGTCGACGCGCATTGAATTTTAAAAGAATTAATAAAGAGTTCGTTTTACTCTTCTCCTGTGTTATATTCTGCACCTTGTATCATATATCGTGCAACATCCTGCAATACGTAACCTATGTTGTAAAATGTAACCCCGTATGTTACAAACGATATCTTGTATAATCCTGTAATATATGTAATATTTCTCGTATCATCCTGTAATATGTATCATATATCTCGTATCATCCTTTATTATGTAACCTACTTTGAACCTTCTGTTCTTAAGTATGTTTATGTCACCTTATGCATGTCCTTATATTTGTCACCTTACGTATCTATTTCACCTTATGTTCTACGTATCATGCATTCTGGCATCTGCCAATTTTCGTATCTTCTGCACATTGTAACATATATCCCGCATAATCCTGTATCACGCATCTTATTTCGCACCATCTACCATGTATCCTGGCACTTATATCACTCTGCACCTCGTATCATGTATCTTGGCATCTGCATATCTCTGTATCCACAGCATCTTGTATCATATATCTCTCAACATCCCGTAACATGTAACTTATTTTGCACCTATGTATTCTATGTTCATAAGTATGTGTACGTCACCCCATGTTCCTACGTAAATGTATTTAGGCATCTGAATATATATGTATCTTCTGCACAGTCTATATGAAGCCACCGTATGTTCTTATGTAACATGTATGTAGGCAATAGATAAAGGTGAACGTGACGCTATACCGATTAACCGTATTGGTAGAGGGGTGGTGTCCACGTCCTCCGTCGCATGTCGCATGTCTTCTCCTGTGTGGTTTCTACGCGTATTCAGCAGTTACTTTAGAAGACAGTCCAGGGAGTCCTACAAATTCTTTATAGTAAATAAATTCAGTTGAATTACTGAAATTCTCGTTTAATTCTTTGTTTCATGCAATAACTTATTTACTTATCCTTTTTAATCATAGATAGTTATGCTTGGATGTTTTATTTCTCAGAATTGTTACATTAAAACAGTCATGCTAAAATCATATTCAATATACAAACAGTACTGCTGAAATCATATTGAATACAGGCAATTAAGTATCAATGAGAGAAAAGGAGCTGAAAGTTCAATTTCAAATGTGATATGAAAGGTTGGATCTGTCGATTTTTTGTTGATGAAATATTTACAATAACCTATCATCAAAAATACGACACTGTAATTAATAGGGTGAACTCACAGCGGTAAAGTAGTTTTGTTTTAAATAACTTATCTTCGAAGTGGTGCTTACGATTGTTTAGAAAAAAAAGGATATGGATCAGCTCAGTGTGAAAAGAGGTTAATTCTTCACCTTCATTGCGAATGAAATATACTTCAAAATATACGATAACAGATTTCTCCGCAGTAATGTTCTTGAGTTTGTTACCAGATATTTAAATGAGTTTTTCAGGTAAATTACACATTACACGCCAATTTACAACCATGTAGGATGTGAAAGTTCCGAACAGCCACGCACGTAAGAGTTTCAAGAGTTCACCACGTTTTCAACTTAAGTGTGATGCGATACTAGTGGAATGCCAAAACGTCATGAAAATAATTAATTGTCCTTTGCAAATGTAAAAACGAAAGCGCAGGCAGTTGAATGTTTTCAATCAATGATGTGTGTTAAAACTGAAAAATCAGACATTCTTAAGTAATCGTGTTCTTAACAAAAAAGGCTGTAATACATCCAAATGTTTATAAACGCATAGTTTCAGCTCTTTTAAACCGTCAAAAGGGGTCTGCCATGTTTAGAGAGTAGGAAATATCTCTCGAAGCTGATTCTAAACCAGGCCGCAAAGTGGATGAGACCACAAGAAATGTGCTTTAAAAATCAAGAAATATTGTATGAGTTACTGAGATTGTTACAGAAGTGAGTATTACTGCAGAATGATTGAAAAAAAATCCTGTATGAAAAGCTCATGATGATCTGCACCAGGTTAGTATTCATTTTCGTATTCAGATTAGTGGCAAGAAGTGAAACATGGCTTCTCTGCTGTGGCCCAGAAACGAAATAAGAGAGCTTAACATAGGAACACAACTAATCGCCCCGAAACCTAAAGTCCAAAAAGCAGAAATCTGCCGGGAAGACTTTACTCTCCATTTTTTTGGACGAAGAAGTATCGCTATTTATTGACGATATACTACATAATATCATAAGATGCGCATAATGATAACCTGTCAAATCAACTCCGGTGAATCCGTAAAATAAAAGGCTGTGATAGAAACGTGTTGCTTTCAAGCATAACGGCTGCCCAGCTGACAAAACTCATGTTTCTTATACTGCTATTTAATACTTCGGTTATTTGCATCGATGGAGCGCTTGACATCATCCAATGCAGAAAAAAACAGTCAACAGTTATAAGTTTTTCTTTTTACACAATATGAAAATTTTTAGACGAAGAGGAGCAGTGGCTTTGGACCATCAGAGAACACAAAACAAGCACGATATTACCTGGCCTACGCTCCTTCTCCTGTTGGTTTGCTTTTTTATGTCAATCTAAGAAGACTGAAGTGCGGTATGATCCGGGGCAAAACTTTGCCTCTAATGTCAAAATCTTGATAGCACTTATTTGAGAGCTCATATTTCCAAACCCTGTCAAACGCTTTAGACAGGTCTAGGAATGCCTCCACAGTGTGTTTAATAAGCCTGTGATTCTGGGCATCTGTGACGCGCTGTGTAAAGTACAAAATTTGATCAATAGTGCAGTGGCCCCTTCGGCAAGCAAATTGCTCGAGCGGATGCAATTTATTGGTTAATAAGAGTTGAGTTAGTCTCCTCAGAATAATACTTTCGATCAGCTTGCATGCGGTACAGGTAAGGGCGACTGATCGATAACTTTTTGTAGAACTGGCCTGCTTGTTTGGTTTGCGTATAGGGATAATGTTGGCCGATTTCCATTGTCTTGGAAGTTTACCTGTTTTCCAAGAGTTACCTGATTTCCAAGTTAAGTATATGCAAAAGTTTCTCTCTGCCCAAGGTACCGAGATGGCACAGGAAATGTCCATGGATACTGTCTGAGGCAAGTGTTTTAGAGGAGTCCAAATTCTGGAGGGCATACAATAATTCAGATAAGGTGAAATCCCCATTGAAAAGCCGGTTGGCAACTGGCACGTGGCGGCAAGATTTGACTTGATTTCTAGTGGTCCTGGCTAAAATTTTATCAGATCTCTTAAAGTTCAGCCTACTAACTTTGGCATAGTGCTTCCCTAGTGCATCAGTCAATTCTCGATCATCCACCGAAATATGGCTGTTATCATCAATGATGGCATTAGTATCCACATTACCAGGCTTCAATTGGTCAATCCTTTTGGCAAATTTTCATAGTTTAGTATTCAGAGATCTGTAGTCGAGACTTTTGCATAGATTTTGCCAGTTTGTTCTTTTTACTATTACATAGTTTCTTTTAATCTCTGCATTAAGTTCAGTTCTTTTGTCGATACCGCCATTTCAAGTTATTTCTTTTAACAGGCAATCCCTCTTAACTAGCAACGTTTGGATAGGAGCTTCTTTGCGTACATGGCGAGTTCGAATTCTTTTATATTTTACTCTAGGGATGGTAGCCTTGGCGGCCTTAAAGATGATGCACTTGAAGCTCTACCATTCTCCTTCCAAGTCATCCGACAGAGGTTCTTGAGAGAAAAGTCTTCAAATAGTTTCCAGTCAGCTCTCTTGAAGTTCCAAAGGATATCCTCTTTCCTGCAAAATTTATCTTGTGATCAGTTTCAGTTAATATGGGTAGGGGATCGCTACCGATACTTGAGAGAACCTTCCAGGAGCTGTATGGGAATAAACCAGGGCTGACTAGTGTTAAATCCAACACATCAGTTGTGCCATAGCTATGGGAACGGTAAGTATGAGTTCCGTCATTTAAGGACAGGAAGGCCTTGTCATTGATCAAATTGTCAAGGTCGGAGCCTCTGGTGTTAGTAGTGTTGCTTCCCCAGGTAAGATGCTTAGCAGTGAGGTCTTCTAAGATCACAGTGTTTTCCTCAAACAAATTTTCCATCATAACTGTTGAATTTCAGATTATTGGGAGGGTGATATAAATTTTGATGGTGATGTTGCGATCCTTAGAAAGTATAGTAATGCCTTGATAATCGAGGCCAGAGGAAGCAAAGTCTATATCAAGCAGTTTCTTATGATGCACTCCTCTAATAAGAAACATGAGACCACCTCCTTCCGTAACTCTATCTTTTCGGACTACATTGTATCCTCTAATGTTCAAAAGTCGCTAATTGTTAAGTTTTGTTTCTTGTAGCTTGCTTGGCGAACAGGACCCTCTGCCTAAATCCTGAGCGCATCCCGGATCATCCTGCGAGACGGACGATGCACTATTCCAATTAACAATATGCGGTTGCTCCATGGCGAAGTGTAATATACAGCTTCATTTGAGGCGAGGTACCACGAGGGCTGAAGACTGACTAGACCTCTATGCCTGTTGGTCCGAGGAAGGTATTTTATTTCCCTTGTACCACCTACTGGAAAACCAATAGAGGCATTTCCCGATTCGCCACCCGGCGACGCGCCCTCTAGGGGTTACAAGCTCCCCCAAGAGTCAGCAAACTGATTACATATTAATTGCAAGAATATTCGGAGATGAGGTATAATGAGATTCAGAAACTGTTTCTAATAAATGTACTTCACTGTTTGTTCCTACAGCATTCTTTTGGAATCATCTTGAATGAAGTAAAGAAAAGTAATGAAATGGCAGAAACATCAGTTTTCTGGAAAGTGAAAAAATGCAGTAAATAAAATCGTTGTACGTATCATTACTGAATTATTGTAAGTTTTTAATTCCTTACAACATTACGCGGTGAAACCGTGAATAAATTTAAAATACTCCCATCAGATAAGGATCGGATAAAAACTTAAACCATATATACGAAAAGTTGTGATCGTATAGTGTTTAATAAATTTTTTGCGTTGTGTATTGAAAACTCGGGACCGAGCTGTAAAGGATCGGATAGAGGATAAAACGATATACAAGAAAAACATAAATATATATAAATAAAACATAAAAGTAGATTCCAGATTAAATACAAGTTTATTCAGACTCCTCAAGATTTAATTAAATTTCAAGCTTTAATTAACACTGGCCATTTATTTATTTCAGTTACACAATCTGAATTAACCAACTTATTTATATCATTTTTCACATTTAAATTAAGGATTTTCTGTTTCATTTTTAATTAACTTAATGATTTGGTACCATTTTTCTATTTATGACCCGACTAATTTAAAGTTAACCAGAACTACTGCAGCAAATTCTAGGATGGTCTAAATTATATCACTTTCTTCGAGGTGTACCTCTTAAAACACAACATCTATACTAAGGATAATTTCACAGGAACAAATTATATTTTTATACCAAAATTAATTTAATAAACCTTTCCATTTTAGACTCTGTAAGGAAAGAAAATCGGAAGGGAGCGAATTTCCAGACATGCATAATTAATTTAGAGTCACAAGTTAAATCAGAAGAACATAGTCCGAACGAATATTTAAGAATTAATTTAAAGTCCAAAAAAGGAATAAATATATATGAATACACTTATCTGTGACATATAAGCATGAAGAGGGCCTTGAAATGACTTAGCGAGACCTTGTATTCCTGGAAAAACCATATCCTCCTGAAGGGGGAAGACTGAAGACTACTTTGCTTCACAATCATGAGCTCCGCCCAAAAGTTAAGAAAAAATCCCTTCAACGTCCCCAAGCAACGCCTCAGCAATCTCAGCTACCACAGGAAAAGAGGAGAAGAATTTGCCTCAATACGCCTGACTGATGTCGCAATCATATCATTCTGGATGGCGGGAATCATAATTCGGTTCTAAGTCGAAGCTAAAAAAAATGGAACGTCTTGGCAGCTCACTCTTCAGCAGATCCAACATTTCCCAATTTAGCTAAACACGCTGGCGAGGAGCATAATTGCCGCTTCCCGCCGTAAAGACACCTATCATTCCGCAACACTTGAAATACGCACGCGATTCTTCTGGATGGCGAGGGTCATAATTCGGTTCCTAGTCGAAGCTCAAATGGAACGACTTGGCAGTTCACTCCTCAACAGATCTGTGCAAGAACGACTACTTCATAAAGACTTCACGAAAAATGAAAGTCCCACTTCTCACTTTAGAGGCAGACCAAAAACATGTAAAACTATCAGATGGAAAACTCATTCTTTTCACAATGAACAGAAATTTAAATAAGGGAAAATAAATAATAATTGGTAGAAGCATCTGTTTTTCCCCAAAATTAAAGCATTAAAATAATAAATAATTCAAAATTAAATAAAATTAAGGTTTTCTACATGAGAAAAGTAATTAACTTGATCTCTTTCGTATACGAAAATTCGTACTATCTACATAACATTACTCGAACCTATTACCCCACTATTTAATCAACAACTTTTTTGAAAAATTTCTTTAACAAAAGCGTATCATGTATGAAATTCTGTACAAAAATATACAGCAATCATATCGTTGTCGATACAATCATTTCACAAATTTTTCCATCACCGTGTGTTGCTGAAATACTTTTGATCTAATATATTTCTTTCTTTCGCTTAATTTTTACAATAAAGTAAAATGTAGGAAAAAATAATGAGAGAGTCAACAGAGGAAAATAATAAGAGAGTAGTTACTTGAGTAAATTATATTCTGATATATATCTAACGAATGTATATGCGAATATAATGAGGAAAAAAAACGTTTAAAAGAAATGAATGTACATAAACGAATATTAAAATAATGTAATACATCATTGTAGCCTTCTTGTAGATAGTCTTAAATCCGATAAAAGGAAGTCGAACGTAAATTCAAAATATGAAAATTCAAGCGGGAAGCACAAGAAAATACTCAAAGACAAAAATTATAGAATCAAAGAACTTACTTCAGCAGTTCTAGGTGATTATTTTTGTAAACGAAATCCTCATTCTAGGATTAATTCATTTGCTTATATATCTGTTACCAACTCTAAAATTATCATTTACATCACACTTCGGTTCTTCAGTTATATCTTGCATGTTCCTTAATTATTTTTCAAATGACATCGATAATAATAATATATTTTACAAAACCAAAAGCTAAAATATTCAACAATATCCCAATTAGTTTAACAATAAGAGCAATTTCCACAAACTACATGTGCTTCTTAAATGATAACGACATACAAATTGTAGCAATTAGTGCTTTTGTTTCTGATGCAAACAACGGATTTCTGATGCAAATCATTTGTTCATGAAAATAGGAAACTAACGTATTCCTTTACTTCAACAAGAAGTATACAGCAGCATTTCTGCGTGTTTTATTTCCTTTGACATTTCAGAAATTTTCCTTTGTTTAAGACTTCCTTCTAGCAAGATGCAGAATGCAAAAAATATCCAAATGCGCTTGAAATATTCATTGCTGTCGTGACTAAATGTAATTTGAAGCATAATGGTCTATTGAAAAGAAAATGATCCTATTCCTCAAATCAAGAAATAAATTGTAGGAACAGTATAAAATTTTTAGCAACCTCGGTGATTAAGGGAAATATTTATTTGCAAGCTCATATTTAGACCAAGTAAACAAACACTTTTACGGCAATCTGAAGCGCAATAAACTAAACAAAGGTAATGACGAATCCATAAACAGGCAATTGATTTCAAATACATCATTTGTGTTTTCTATAAAATATCAAATTGTAATTTTAAATATCACATTCCGATTAATAGAAAATTTGTGAACTGAAAACGTTTTCAATGCTTCCTGTTGTATCTTTAATTCATCTTTTATTATTAAT